>JAKCPB010001964.1:0-95398 GCA_021442155.1 Cymbidium sinense | reverse complement strand
TTTAAGTTTTATTGTTTAGGGTTTAGGGTTTATAGTTTATGGCTTATAGTTTAGGGTTTAACGTTTAGGGTTATAGGTTTTAGGGTTTAGGTGTTAGGGTTTAGGGTTTAGGGTTTTGGATTAGTGTTTAGGGTTTTAGGGTTTAGGGTTTAGGGTGTAGGGTTAAATTTTTTTTATTTTTTTATTTTTTATTTTCTAATGTTTTTTTAATTTTTTTTAATTATGTAAACTAGTTAGTTTAGGTTTATTTAGTTTATTAAGTATATTTTTATTTATTTTAGTTTATTTTATTTTTAATTTTTATTTAGGTTTATTTTTATTTTTATTTAGTTTAATTTACTTATTTTAAGTTTATTTATTTTACTTTAGGCTTTTTATTTTAGTTTATTTTATAGGTTTAGGTTTATTTTTTAGTTTAGTTTTATTTTTATTTTTTTGTTTAGGTTTAGGTTTTATTTTTTATTTTTAGGTTTAGGTTTAGGTTTTTATTTTATTTTTTTAGGTTTAGGTTTTAGGTTTATTTTTAGGTTTTATTTTTTTGTTTAGGTTTAAGTTTATTTTTTATTTATTTTATATTATTTAGTTTAGGTTTAGGTTTAGTTTATTTTAGGTTTATGTTTAGGTTTTATTTATTTTAATTTAGGTTTTTTTTTAGGTTTAGGTCTATTTTATTTTATTTTAGGTTTAGGTTTAGGTTTTTTTTTAGTTTAGCATTTAGCTTTTATATTTTATTTATTTTTTGGTTCAATTTTTTGTTTTATTTTTTAAGGTTTAGGTTTTTATTTAGTTTTTATTTTATTTTATTATAAGTTTATTTTTTTTTAGGTTTTGTTTTTATTTTATTTAGGTTTTTTCATTTTATTAGTTTAGTTTAGCTTTTTATTTATTTTATTTTAGTCTAGTTTTTACTTTTTATTTTATTATATTTTTTAAGTTTACGTTTTAGTTTATCTTATTATTTTTCTTTATTTTGGTTTAGGTTTATTTTTTTAAGGTTTTATTTAGTTTAGGTCTAGGTTTTTAGCTTTTTAGGGTTTATGGTTTAAGGTTTAGGGTTTAAGGGTAGTCTAGGGTTTAGGATTTAGGGTTTAAGGTTTAGGGTTTAGGATTTAGGGTTTATGGTTTAGGGTTTTAGGGTTTAGGATTTATGGTTTAGGGTTTAGTGTTTTTAGGGATTAATGCTTAGGGTTTAAGGAAAAGGTTTTTGGATTAGTGTTCAGGTTTTAATTTAGGGTTTAGGAGTTTCTATTTTTTTTTAACAGAGAACAAATTCACATTCAACATTTCTTCTTTTCGATTTCGTCAACCAAGTAACACACCAAGTTTTCTAAGACACAAGTGACGACATAGATAAAAAATGAGCACACATAAATCAAATCAAAAACCCTAGAAAACTAGAACTGTCTCTATTGTAAAGACATAGTTCCATAAGTAGTAGATCAAATCAACCGTTCTTGATTTCACCGGTTCTATAGAACCACCCTCTCAGTGGCGGGATCCACCATCATATCTTTGATCTCCTTACTGCCACCGATTGTAACCTGCTTCTCCCACCTGCCTTGTATGCAGCACCTCAAATTCCCCACCACCACTATGATAATGGTTGCCTCATTTATCAATCTTAGATCTAGGGAGCACGGTTGTGATGATGTTCTGTTGTCAAGGTTCTGCCCATTCTTAGGGTTTAGGTTTACATTTAGGTTTATTAGGTTTTAGGGTTTAGGTTTATTTTTTAATTTATTTAGTTACTTTATGTTTAGGTTTAGGGTTTGGGATTTAGGGTTTTGGGGTTTAGGGTTAGGGTTTTTGATTTGGGGTTTAAGGTTTAGGACTTAGGGTTTTATGGTTTATGCTTTTAGTGTTTAGGGTTTAGGGTTTAGAGTTTTTTAGGGTTTAAGATTTAGGGTTTTTTAGGGTTCAGGGTTTAGGGTTTAGGCTTTAAAGTTTAGAGTTTAGGGTATTAGATTTAGGGTTTAAGTTTTTTTTTTTTAAAATTAAGTAAACCGGGAGGTTTAGGTTCATTTAGTATATTTAGATTATTTTTTATTTATTTTAGTTTACTTTATTTTTTATTTTTATTTAGGATTATTTTTTATTTCTATTTAGTTTAGTTTATTTATTTTAGGTTTATTTCTTTTAGTTTAGGTTTTTTATTTTAGTTTATTTTTTAGGTTTAGGTTTAGGTTTAGGTTTATTTTCTAGTTGATTTTTATTTTTATTTTATTTTTTAGGTTTAGATTTTATTTTTAATTCTTTATTTTAGGTTTAGGTTTATTTTTAGTTTATTTTATTATATTCAGTATAGGGTTTAGGTTTAATTTATTTTAGGTTTATGTTTAGGTTTAGGTTTTATTTCTTTCATTTTAGTTTATTTTAGTTTAGGTTTAGGTTTTTTTATTTTTTTTTTAGGTTTATTTTTTTTAGTTTAAGTTTAGGTTATATTTGTAATTTATTTTTAGGTTTATTTTTTAGGTTTAGGTTTTAGGTTAGTTTTATTTTATTTTAATTTAGTTTAATTTTTTATTTTTATTTTATTTAGTTTTATTTTATTTAGGTTCTCTATTCTTAGATTTATTTTATTTTTTTAGTTTAGTTTAACTTTTTACTTATTTTATTTTAGTTTATTTTTATTTATTTATTTTATTTTGCATTTAGGTTTAGGTTTATATTTTTATTTTATTTTTTATTTTAATTAGGTTTATGTTTTTTCATTTATTTTATTTTTTAGGTTTTATTTAATTTAGGTTTAGGTTTAGGTTTTTAGGGTTTTAGGGTTTAGGGTTTAAGGTTTATGATTTTAGGATTTAGGGTTTTAAGGTTTAGGGTTTAGGGTTAGGGTTAAAGGTTTAGGGTTTAGAATTTAGTGTTTAGGATTTATAGGTTAGGGTTTAGGGTTTATGGTTTTGGGTTTCATAGGGTTTAGAGTTAGTTTAGGGTTTAGGGTTTAGGTTTAAGTTTATTATTTAAACTTTGAGTTTATAGTTTTAGGTTATAGGTTTAGATAGGTTTAGTTTAGAGTTTAGGGTTTAAGTTTAGGGTGTAGGTTTAGGTTTTAGGTTTAGGGTTAGGAGTTTAGGGTTTAGGTTTAGGTTTAGGGTTTGCATTTAGAGCTTAGGGTTTAAGGTTTTGGGTTTTGGGTTTAGTTTTGGTTATAATTTCAAGTTAAAGTTTAGGGTTAGTTTAGGGTTTTAGATTTAATATAGATGTAGGTTTATTTAGTATTTTATTTATTTATTTTATTTTTTATTTAGTTTATTTTTTTTATTTAGGTTTATTTAGTTTTAGTTTTATTTTATTTTTTAAGTTTATGTTTTATTATTTATTTTTAGGTTTGGGTTTAGGTTTTTATTTTATTTTTCTATGTTTAGATTTTTGGTTTTTATTTTAGGTTTATTTTTTAATTTAGGATTATGTTTATTTTTAGTTTATTTTATTTTATTTAGTTTAGGGTTTAAGTTTAGTTTATTTTAGGTTAGGTTTTATTTATTTTATTTTAGGTTTAAGTTTATTTGATTTTGTTTATTTGAGGTTTAAGTTTTTTTTTATTTTAGGGTTTAGGTTTTATTTTTTATTTCTTTTTAGTTTTTATTTTTAGTTTTTATTTAGTTTAGATTTTTATTTTATTTTAGATTTATCTTTTTGTTTATGTTTGGGTTTATTTTATTTTATTTGGTTTTTTTATTTTAGTTTTATTTATTTTTTAGTTTAGTTTAGGTTTTATTTATTTATTTTCATTAAGTTTTTATTTTTTATTATATTTTATTTTTAGGTTTAGGTTTATTTTTTAGTTTAGGTTTTAATTTTATTTTATTTTATTTAAGTTTAGGTTTTATTTATTTATTTTATTTTTAGGTTTTATTTAGTTTAGGTTTAGGCTTTTTTGGTTTTAGGTTTTAGGTTTAGGGTTTAGTTTAGGGTTTGGTGTTTTGGGATTAGGGTTTAGGTTTAGGGTTTAGGGTTTAGGGTTTTTGGGTTTAGGGTTTAGGGCTTTGGGTTTAGTGTTTAGGGATTAGGGTTTTAGGATTTATGGTTTGGGGTTTAGGGTTTAGGGTTAGTTTTAGGGTTTATGGTTTAGGGTTAGAGTTTTTTTTTTTAATTTTTTATTTAAAGTTTAGGGTTTATGGTTTAGGGTATAGGGTTTTTTTAATGTTTAGTGTTTAGGGTTGTAAATTTAAAGTTTAGGGTTTAGGGTTTAGGGTTTAGGGTTTAGGGTTTAGGATTTAGGGTTTAGGGTTTAGGGTTTAGTTAGGGTTTTAAAAAAAATTAGTAGGTTTAGGTTTATTTAGTTTATTTAGTTTATTTTATTTATTTTATTTTATTTTATTATTTTATTTGGTTTATTTTATTTTATTTAGTTTAGTTTATTTATTTTATTTATATAGTTTAGGTTTTATTTAGTTTATTTTATGTTTAGGTTTAGGTTTTAGTTTAGTTTATTTTTTATTTTATTTTTAGGTTTAGGTTTTATTTTTTTTTAGGTTTAGGTTTATGTTTTATTTTTTTTTAGGTTTTAGGTTTTTTTTTAGGTTTATTTTATTTATTTTTATAGGTTTAGGTTTATTTTTATTATATTTATTTTATCTAGTTTTGGTTTTGGTTTAGGTTTAGGTTTTATTTATTTTAGTGTAGGTTTAGGTTTATTTTATTTTTTTAGGTTTAGGTTTTTTTTAGTTTAGGGTTTAGGTTTTAGTTTAGTGTCTAGGGTTTTTGGTTTTTTAAGAGCAAATTATTCAACATTTCTTCTTTTGATTTCATCAAGTAACACACAAGTTTTATTAGACATAAGTGATTAAAAAATTAGCATAGCAAATCAAAACCTAGATAACTAGAACATCTTTATTTTAGGCGTGGTCGGATAGTTCTTGTTCCCTAGTTCCCATTAGAACCACGGCCTCTCAGTAGCGGGATCCACCATCATATCCGATCTCTCCCTCACCCACCAGGTTGTACCTCCTTAGCTCCTCCCATGCCACCCTCCATATCCACTTTTATCCCACCACCCTTGACTTTCACCTTGCCTCCATTAGATCTAGTGTTGATGATGTTCTTACCATCAAGGTTATCCATTCTTAGAGTGGGTTTAGGTTTATTTTTTATTTATTTAGTTTAGTTTATGGTTTTAGGGTTTGGGGTTTTTTTAGGGTTTAGGATTATGATTTAGGGTTTAGGGATTTAGGGTTTAGTTTTAGGGTTTATTTTAGGATTTTGGGGTTTAGGGTTTAGTGTTTAGGGTCTACGATTGTAGGTTTAGGGTTGTAGGTTTAGGTTTTAGGATTTAGGGTTTAAGGTTTAGAGTTTAGGATTTAGGGTTTATGGTTTTTTTTTGTTTAGGTTTAGTTAATTTTAGTTTAGGTTTAGGATTATTTTATTTTTATTTTAGGTTTAGCTTTTTTTAGTTTAGGGTTTAGGTTTTATTTTATTTATTTAGTTATATTTTAAGTTTATTTTTTAGGTTTATGTTTTTTATTTAATTTTTATTTGTTTCATTTAGGTTTATTTTATTTTAATTTTATGTTTAGTTTTATTATGATTTTTAATTCTTAAGTTTATTTTATTTTTTTTAGTTTAGATTAGGTTTTTATTTATTTTATTTTAGTTTTTTCATTTTTTTATTTTATTTAATTTTTAGGTTGAGGTTTATGTTTTAGTTTAGATTTTTATTTTATTTATTTTTTTCTTTTATTTATTTTATTTTATGTTTTATTTATTTTAGTTTAGTTTTAGGTTTTAAGTTTAGGGTTTAGGGTTTAGTTTTAAGGTTTAGGTTTTAGTTTGAGTTTGTGTTTTAATTTAGGTTTAGGGGTTTAAGGTTTAGTTTAGTTTAAGGTTTTAGGATTTTAGGTTTAGGGTTTAGGTTAACTTAGGTTTAGGTTTATAGTTTAGGGTTTAGTTTTAGGTTTAAGTTCATTTAAGTTTAGTTTAAGTTTTAGGTTTATAGTTTAGCTTAAAGTTTAGGGTTTAGATTTAGGGTTGAAGTTTAGGATTTAGGTTTAGAGTTTAGTTTAGTTTAGTTTATTTAGGGTTTATAGTTTAGTTTAGTTAACAAGTTTAGAAGGTTAGTTAGTTTTAGAGTTTAGTTTAGAGTTTAGTCTTTTTTAAACTTTTAGTTTATAGTTTAATTAGATTTAAGTTTAGTTTAAGTTTAAGTTTAGGTTTAGGTTATTTAGGGTTTAGTTTATAGTTTAGGGTTTATTAGGTTTAAGTTGGTTTAGGTTTAGGTTTAGGTTTATTTTAGGGTTTAAGGTTTAAGGTTTAGGTTTATTTAGTTTAAGGTTTAGGTTTAGGTTTTATCTAATTAGTAAAGTGGTTTAGGTTTATTTAATTTATTTTTTATTTATTTTAGTTTATTTTTTTATTTAGGTTAATTTTTTAATTTTACTTTATTTGATTTATTTATTTTTGTTTAGGTTTTTTTATTATAGTTTATTTTTTAGGTTTAGGTTTAGGTTTAGGTTTATTTTTTTGATTTAGTTTTATTTTTATTTTATTTTTTAGGTTTAGGTTTTATTTTTTTAATTTTTGGTTTAGCTTTAGGTTTTTATTTTATTTTGTAGGTTTAGGTTTTAGGTTTATTTAGGTTTATTTTAAGTTTTTTTAGTTTAGGTTTAGGCTTATTTTTAGTTAATTTTATTTTATTTAGTTTAGGGTTAAATTTATGTTTTTAGGTTTAGGTTTAGGTTTTATTTATTTTATTGTAAGTTTTATTTATTTTATTTTATTTATTTTAGGTTTAGGTTTTTTTTAGTTTGGGTTTAAGTTTTATATTATTTATTTTAGGTTTTTAAGTTTATTATTTGGTTTAGGTTTTATTTTAGTTTTAATTTATTTTATTTAGGTTTATTTTATTTTATTTTTTTTTTTTAGGTTTTTATTATTATTTTATTTTAGTTAGTTTTATTTTTATTATTTTATTTTAGTTTTATTTTTATTTTATTTTTAGTTTAGGTTTAGATTTAGGTTTAGGTTTTAGTTTAGATTTTTATTTTATTTTATTTTATTTTATTTTATTTTTATTTTATTTTAGGTTTAGGTTTTAGGTTTTAGGTTTTGGGTTTATTTGGGTTTAGGTTTAGGTTTTAGGGTTTTAGGGTTATAGTTTTAGGGTTTAGTTTAGGTTTATTTAGTGTTTAGGGTTTATTCTTTTAGGGTTTAGGTTTAGGGTTTAGGGTTTAGGGTTTAGGGTTTATAGTTTTAGGTTTAGGGTTTAGGGTTTAGGGTTTAATTTAGGTTTATAGTTTTAGGTATAGGATTTAGGGTTTATGATTTAGGATTTAGGGTTTATGATTTAGGTTTTAGTGTTTTAGGTTTTTTTTTTAGGGTTTAGGGTTTTAGGTTTTATTAATTTTATTTTAGTTTTATTTTATTTTTATTTAATTTATATTTAGGTTTAGGTTTTAGTGTTGGTTTTTATTTTATTTTATTTATGTTTAGGTTCTTTTATTTATTTATTTTTAGGTTTTATTTAGTTTAAGTTTAGGCTTTTACATTTTTAGGGTTTAGGGTTTAAGGTTTAGGGTTGTTGGTTTTAGGGTTTAGGGTTTATGGTTTTTATGTTTAGGGTTTGGGGTTTAAGTGTTTAGTGTTTAGGGTTTAGGGTTGTCAGTTTAGGGTTTAGGGTTTAGGGTTAGTTTTAGGGTTTAGGGTTTAGGGTTGTAGGTTTAGGGTTGTAGGTGTAGTGTTTGGGGTTGAGGTTTAGTTAAGTTTTTTAAAGTAATAGGTGGGTTTTTAGGGTTTAGTGTTTAGGGTTAGTTTTAGGGTTTAGGGTTTAGGGTTAGGGTTTTTTAAATAATTTTTTTATATAAGATTTAGGGTTTAGGGTTTAGGGTTATAGGTTTAGGTTGTATGTTTAGGGTTTAGGGTTTAGGGTTTAGGGTTTAAGGTTTAGGATTTAGGGTTTAAGTTAAAATTATGTAAAGGATTTAGATTTATTTAGTATATTTATTTTACCTTTTATTTTAGTTTATTTATTATTTTAATTTAGGTTTATTTTTTTTTATTTTTAGTTTAGTTTATTATTTATTTTAGGTTTATTTATTTTAGTTTATGTTTTTATTTTTTTATATTTTTTAGGTTTAGGTTTAATTTTAATTGAGTTTTATTTTATATTATTTTTTAGTTTAGGTTTTATTTTTTAGGTTTAGGTTTAGGGTTTTATTTTATTTTTTTTAGGTTTAGGTTTTAGGTTTTTATTTTAGGTTTATTTTTAGGATTTATTTTATAATTTAGGTTTAACTTTATTCTTAATTTATTTCATTTTATTTAGTTTAGGTTTAGGTTTAGTTTATTTTAGGTTTAGGTTTGAGTTTTATTTATTTTAGTCTAGTTTATTTTAATTTAGGTTTAGATTTATTTAATTCTATTTATTTTATTTTTATTTTAGGTAAATGTTTTTTTAGTGTAGAGCTTAGGTTTTATTTTTTATATTTTTTTAGGTTTATTTTTTAGCTATAGGTTTTTATTTAGTTTTTATTTTATTTTATTTTAGGTTTATTTTATTTTTATTTTATGTTTAGTTTTTATTTTATTTAGGTTTTTATTATTAGGATTAGGTTTAGGTTTTAGTTTAGGTTTTTATTTTATTTTATTTAGGTTTAAGTTTTATTTATTTATTTTATTTTTAGGTTTATTTAGTTTAGGTTTAGGTATTTAGGTTTTTAGAGTTTAGAGTTTAGGGTTTAAGGTTTAGGGTTTTAGGGTTTGGGTTTTAGAGTTTAGGGTTTAGGGTTCGGGTTTAAGATTTAGTGTTTAGGTTTAGGGTTTTTTTTTTAACTAAAAAGATTTAGGGTTTAGTTAGTTTAGTTTAGTTATTGTTATTATGTTTTAGTTCTATTATCTTTATTAGTTAGATATTAGTTTTTTTAAGGTTTAGGTTTATTAGTTTAGTTTATTATTATTTTTATTATTTTAATTATCAGTTTTTGTTTTTGGGTTTATTGGGTTTTATGTTTAGTGTTTATTTGGGTTTATTGGGGTTATTAAGGTTTAGAGTTTTTAGTTTAGTTTAAGTTTTTTGGTTTTTTATTTAGTTTTAGTTTTATTAAGTTTTGGGTTAGTTTAGTTTAGTTTATTAGTTTAGGGTTTTAGGTTTTAGTTTTGTTTAATTTTAGTTTTTAGTTTAGTTATCATTGGGTTTTATTTATTTGGTTTTATTAGTTTATTTAGTTTTATTATTTATTAGTTTATTATTACTTTTATTATTATTATTATTATTATTATTATTTTTTTTATTAGTTTTTTATTATTTTTATTTTATTAGTTATTTTAGTTTTTTATTAGGTTTAATGGTTTTAGTTAGTTTATTAGGTTTTATTTATTATTAGTTTAGTTATTTTTATTAATTTTTTGGTTTTTAGATTATTATTAGTTTTATAATTATTTATTTAGTTAATTTTATTAGTTTTAGTTAGGTATTATTAGTTATTAATTTATTATTAGTTTTATTATTATTAATAGTTTTATTTTGTTTTCTTAAGTTTGGGTTTAGGGCTTAGGGTTAGCTTAGGTAGTGGTGTCAATTAGGTTTGAGTTTCGACACATTTTGAGATTTTAAAAAACTTCAAGACGACTTTAATCAGATTGACACGACACGACCCGAATGATCTATTTATATATATATTTTTAAATCAAAATTGAGTCAAAATCGTTAGTGTGTAAATTTGGTTCTCGTCAATTTTAGTCAAATTGAGTTTAGGTCAAAATCAAGTCAATTTTGAGTTGGTGGGTCAGCGAATAAAATCAAATGGGTAATTTCTTCAACTTTGAACGAAAATTATTATCAACGAACCTAGATTTTTTAGTCGGGTTTGTGGGGTTATGTTGGGTCAATTTTGACACCCCTATGCTTAGGGTTTGGGGTTAGATTAGGGTTTAGGGTTTTAGGGTTTGGGGTTCAAGCCTTAGGGTTTAGGGTTTACAGTTAGTTTAGGGTTTAATGTTTAGGGTTTTAGGATTTAAGGTTTAGGGTTTAGGGTTTAGGGTTTAGGGTTGTAGGTTTAGGGTTCCAAGTTTAGGGTTTATGGTTTAGTGTTTCTTTTATTTAAAATTAAGTAAACCGATAGGTTTAGGTTTATTTAGTTTATTTTATATTTTTATTTAGGTTTATTTTTTATTTTTATTTAATTTAGTTTATTTATTTTATTTTTATTTATTTTAGTTTAGGTTTTTATTTTAGTTTATTTTTTATTTGGCTTAGGTTTAGCTTCTTTTTTAGTTTAGTTTTTTTTTTTTAGGTTTAGGTTTATTATTTATTATTAGGTTTAGGGTTTAGGTTTTATTTAGGTTTAGGTTTATGTTTTTTATTTATTTTTTTTTAGGTTTAGGTTTTGGTTTTCTTTAGGTTTATTTTAGGTTTTATTTTAGTTTAGGTTTAGGTTTATTTTTAGTTTATTTTTTTATTTAGGTTTAGTTTATTTCAAGATTAGGTTTAGGTTTTCTTTATTTTAGTTTAGGTTTAGGTTTATTTTGTTTATTTTAGGTTTAGGTTTTTTTTTTGAGTTTAGGTTATACGTTTATTTTTATTTATTTTAGGTTTATTTTTAGCTTTATGTTTTATTTAGTTTTATTTTATTTATTTTTATTTTTTTTATGTTTAGGTTTGATTTTATTTAGGTTTTTTAATTTTATGTTTATTTTATTTTTCAATTTTGTTTCGGTTTTTATTTATTTCAAATTAGTTTAGTTTTTATTTTTTCTTTTATTTTATTTTTAGGTTTAGGTTTTAGTTAAATTTTTATTTTATTATATTTTTATTTTATTTAGGTTAAGGTTTTTATTTATTTTAGTTTTATTTAGTTTAGGTTTAGGTTTTTTTAGGTTTTAAGGTTTAGGGTTTAGGTTTAGGGTTTTTTTAGGGTTTAGGGTTTAGGCTTTAGGGTTAGGGTTTACGGTTTAGGGTTAGTTTTAGGTTTTAGGGTTTAGGGTTAGGGTTTTATTTATTTATTTATTTTATTAAATTAAGTAAATTAGTAGGTTTATGTTTTTTTAGTATATTTTTATTTATTTTAGTTTATTTTATTTTTATTTTTATTTAGATTTATTTTTATTTCTATTTAGTTTAGTTTGTTTGTTTAGGTTAGTTATATTAGTTTAGGCTTTTTATTATTTTTTATTTTTTAGGCTTAGGTTTATGTTTAGGTTTAGGTTTACTTTTTAGTTTAGTTTTATTTTTATTTTATTTTTTAGGCTTAGGTTTTATTTTTTATTTTTAGATTTATATTTTTATTTTATTTTTTAAGGTTTAGGTTTTAGGATTTTATTTTAGGTTTTATTTTATTTTTTTAGTTTAGGTTTAGGTTTAGGTTTTATTTGTTTTAGTTTAGTTTAGTTTAGTTTAGGTTTAGGGCTATTTTATTTTGTTTTTTTAGGTTTAGTTTTTTTTTAGTTTAAGGTTTATGTTTTATTTTTTATTCATTTTAGGTTTTATTTTTAGGTTTATATTTTAGGTTTTTTTTTTATTTAGTTTTATTTTATTTTTTAGTTATTTTTTATTTTATTTTAATTATTATTTTATTTAGGATGTTTATTTTTTAAGTTTATTTTTAGTTTAGGTTTTATTTATTTTATTTTAGTTTAGTTTTAATTTTTATTTTATTTTATTTTATTATAGGTTTAAGGTTTTGTTTAGGTTTAAGTTTAGGTTTAAGTTTAGGTTTTAGTTTAGGTTTTCATTTTATTTTATTTAGGTTTAGGCTTTTTATTTATTTGATTTTTAAGTTTTATTTAGTTTAGGTTTTTGGGGTTTAGGCATTAAGGTTTAGGGTTTAGGGTTTAGCGTTGACAATTTAGGGTTTAGGGTTTTAAGGTTTATGCTTTTAGGGTGTAGGGTTTAGGTTACGATTTAGTGTTTAGTGTTTAGGGTTTAGGATTTTTTAGGGTTTAAGGTTTAGGGTTTAGATTTTTAGTTTTAGTTTTTTTAGTTGTAGGTTTAATTTTTAGTCAAATTTATTATTATTTTATTATTTAGGTTTATTTTAGGTTTAGGTTTAGTTTTAGAGTTTATAGTTTTAGTTTAGGGTTTAAGTTTTAGATTTAGTTTTAGGTTATAGTTTAATTAGGGTTTAAGTTTAGGTTTAGGGTTTAGTGTTTAGAGCTTTAGGGTTTAATTTTAGGGTTTTAGGTTTAAGTTTAGGGTTTAGGTTTAGTTGGGTTTTAGCATTTAGGTTGTAGGTTTTTTTGGGTTTAGGGTTTAGGTTTAATTTAGGTTTTATTAGTTAGTTTAGTTTAGTTTTTTAGGTTTAGGGTTTAGGGTTTAGGTTTATTTAGGTTTAGGTTTAAGGTTTAGTTTAGGATTTAGGATTTAGGTTTAGGGTTTTAAAATTAAGTATAGGTTTAGGGTTTAGGTTTAAGTTTTTTAGGTTTAGGTTTAGGGTTTATATATTTTAAAATTTAGTCTTGATATATTTTATTTATTTTAGTTTATTTTATTTTAATTTTTATATTTTATTTTTTATTGATTTAGTTTATTAATTTTAGGTTTATTTATTTTAGTTTAAGTTTTATTTTAGTTTATTTTTGGTTTTAGGTTTAAGTTTGGGTTTTTTAGTTGAGTTTTTTTATTTTCATTTTATTTTTTAGGTTTAGATTTTTATGGTTTAGGGTTTAGTTTAGGTTTAGGGTTTATTAGGGTTTAGTTTAGGGTTTAGTTTTTTAGAGTTTAGGTGTATTTAGTTAGGGTTTAGGGTTTAGGTTTAGGGTTTAGGTTATGGTTTAGGTTTAGGGTTTAGGGTTTAGGTTTTAGTTTAGGTTTAATTTTTTTAGGTTTAGGGTTTAGGTTTATAGTTTTAGGTTTTAGGTTTAGGTTTTAGGGTTTAGGTTTAGGGTTTTAGTGTTTATAGTTTAGGTTTGGGGTTAGTTTTAGAGTTTAGTTTAGTGTTTAGGGTTTATTTATTTTAAAAAAATATTATACTTTAGGTTTTATTTATTTAGTTTACAGAGTTTATTTTATTTTTTAGTTTTATTAGGTTTATTTTTTAATTTTAATTAGTTTAGTTCATTTATTTTACTTTAGTTTTTTTATTTTAGTTTATTTTTTAGGTTTAGGTTTATTTTTAAGTTAAGTTTTATTTTTATTTTATTTCTTATATTTAAATTTTTAGGTTTTTATTATTTAGGGTTTAGGGTTTAGAGTTTTAGGGTTTAGGTTTTTAGGGGTTATGGTTTAGCATTAGGGTTTAGGGGTTAGGGTTTAGGGTTTAGGTTCATGGTTTAGGTTTTAGTTTAGGGTATTTTAGGCTTTAGGTTTAGGGTTTAGGGTTTAGGGTTTAGGGTTTAGAGTTTAGGATCTAGGATTTAGATTTATGGTTTAGGGTTTTTTTAATTAAGTAATAGTAGGTTTCTATTTAGGGTTTAGGGTATTTTTAAAATTAGTAAAAATTTAAGTTTATTTAGATTACTATTTACTTATTTTAGTTTATTTTATTTTTTAATTTCCTTAAGTTTATTTTTTATTTTTATTTAGTGTAGTTTAATTATGTTATGCTTATTTATTTTAGTTTAGTTTTGTTATTTTAGTTTATTTTTTCAGTTTAGGATTAGGTTGAAGATTATATTTTAATTAAGTTTTATTTTTATTTTATTTTTTAGGTTTTTAAGTTTTTAGGTTTTTAGGGTTTAGGGTTAGGATTTAGGGTTAGGGATTAAGATTTTTAGGGTTTATGGTTTAGGATTTAGGGTTTAAGCTTGGGTTTTAGGGTTTTAGAGTTTAGCGTTTAGGATTTAGGGTTTAGGATTTAGGGTATACGATTTAGGGTTTAGGTTTATGTTTTTATTTTATTTTTTAGGTTTAGGTTTAGGTTTTCTTTAGGTTTATTTTTAGGTTTTTTATTTTAGTTTAGGTTTAGGTTTATTTTACTTTATTTTTTTATTTAGTTTAGATTTAGTTTATTTAGATTAGGTTTAGGTTTTATTTATTTTTTTAGGTTTAGGCTTATTTTATTTATTTTAGGTTTAGGTTTTTTTTTTTTAGTTTAGGTTATATTTTATTTTATTTATTTTAGGTTTATTTTTATTTATTTTTTATTTTTTTTTATTTTTTATTTTTTTATTTTTTAGGTTTGATTTTATTTAGGTTTTATTTTTTATGTTTATTTTATTTTTTAGGTTTAGTTTAGGTTTTATTTATTTAATTTAGTTTAGTTTTATTTTCTTTATTTTATTTTTAGGTTTAGGTTTTAGTTTAAGTTTTTTATTTTTATATTTTTTATTTTATTTAGGTTAAGATTTTTTTTATTTTATTTATTTTAGTTTTATTTAGTTTAGGTTTAGGTTTTAGGTTTTTTTTTTAAGGTTTAGGGTTAGCTTGGGGTTTAGGGTTTAGGGTTTAGGGTTGTAGGCTTTATGGTTTAGGGTTTAGGCTTTAGGGCCTTAGGGTTCACAATTTACGGTTAGTTTAGGTTTTAGGGTTTAGGGTTAGGGTTTTATTTTTTTGGTTTTATTTATTTTATTAAATTAAGTAAATTAGTAGGTTTATGTTTTTTCAGTATATTTTTATTTATTTTAGTTTATTTTATTTTTATTTTTATTTAGGTTTATTTTTATTTTATTTAGTTTAGTTTGTTTATTTTAGGTTAGTTATATTAGTTTAGGTTTATTTTATTTTTTTAGGCTTAGGTTTATGTTTAGGTTTAGGTTTACTTTTTAGTTTAGTTTATTTTTATTTTATTTTTTTTTAGGTTTAGGTTTTATTTATATTTTAGATTTATATTTTATTTTATTTTTTTTAAGGTTTAGGTTTAGGATTTTATTTTAAGTTTATTTTATTTTTTTAGTTTAGGTTTAGGTTTAGGTTTATTTATTTTAGTTTAGTTTATTTTAGTTTAGGTTTAAATTTATTTTATTTAGGTTTAAGTTTTTTAGTTTAAAGTTTATTTTATTTTTATTATTTTAGGTTTTATTTTTAGGTTTATATTTTAAGTTTAAGTTTTTACTTAGTTTTTATTTTATTTTTGGTTATTTTTTTTTTCATTTAATTATTATTTTATTTAGGATGTTTATTTTTAAGTTTATTTTATTTTTGGTTTAGGTTTTTATTTATTTTATTTTAGTTTAGTTTTAATTTTTTATTTTATTTTATTTTATTATAGGTTTAGGGTTTTGTTTAGGTTTAGGTATAGGTTTAGGTTTAGGTTTTAGTTTAGGTTTTCATTTTATTTTATTTAGGTTTAGGCTTTTTATTTATTTGATTTTTAAGTTTTATTTAGTTTAGGTTTTTGGGGTTTAGGCATTAAGGTTTAGGGTTTAGGGTTTGATATTTGGGGTTTAGGGTTTAGGGTTTACAATTTAGGGTTTAGGGTTTAGTGTTTAGGGTTTTAAGGTTTATGCTTTTAGGGTTTAGGGTTTAGGTTTATTATTTATTTAGTGTTTAGGGTTTAAGTTTAGTTTAGGTTTAGATTTTATTTAAATTTTGGGGTTTAGGTTTAGGTTTAATTTTTAGTCAAGTTTTATTTATTTTATTATTTAGGTTATTTTAGATTTTTTAGTTTATTTAGAGTTTATTTTAAGGTTTATTTAGTTTTAGATTTAGGGTTTTAGTTATAGTTTATTTTAGTTTAGGTTTAGGTTTAGGTTTAGTGTTTAAACTTTAGTTTTAGTTTTAGGGTTTTAGGTTTAGGTTTAGGTTTAGGGTTTAGGGTTTAGGAGTTTAGCATTTAGTATTTTAGGTTTAGGTTTAGGGTTTAAGGTTTAAACTTTAGGTTTTATTTAGTTAGGTTTTAGTTTAGTATTTTAGGTTTTAGGTTTATTATTTAGGTTTAAGGTTTAGGGTTTAGGATTTAGGATTTAGTTTATTTTAAAATTAGTTTTAGGTTAAGGTTTAGGGTTATATTTTTTAAATTAACTTTAGATTTTTATTTATTTAGTTTATTTTATTTTAATTTTATGTTTATTTTTTTAATTATTTATTTTTTTAGGTTTTTTAGTTTATTTTTGGTTTAGGTTAGTTTGGGTTTTAGTTTATTTTTATTTATTTTATTTTAGGTTTTAGATTTTTTTTATAGTTTTAGGTTTAGTTTAGGTTTTAGGTTTAGTTTAGTTAGTTTTAGGTTTTATTTAGGTTTATTTTAGGTTTAGGGTTATGTTTAGTTAGGTTAGGGTTTAGTTTAGTTTAGGTTAGGTTTAGTTTAGGGTTTAGGTTTAAAATTTTAGGTTTAGTTTATTTTTTTTAGGTTTATTTAGGGTTTATTTGGGTTTTAGGGTTTTAGTTTAGGGTTTAGGTTTAGGGTTTAGTGTTTATAGGGTTTAGTTAGTTTAGAGTTTAGTTTAGTGTTTAGGGTTTAGCATTTAGTTTTATATTTATTTTAGTTTATTTAGTTATTTATTTTATTTTAGTTTTATTAGTTTATTTTTTTAATTTAGTTTAGTTATTTATTTTACTAGTTTTATTTTAGTTTAGGTTTAGGTTTATTTTTAGTTGAGTTTATTTTTTATTTTATTTTTATATTTAAGTTTTAGTTTTATTATTTATTTAGGTTTAGTTTTATTTTTTTAGGTTTTTTAGGTGTTTTTAGTTTAGGTTTTAGGTTTAGGTTAGTTTAGGTTTTAGTTTTTAGTTTAGGTTTAGGTTTAGGGTTTAGGTTTAGGTTTAGTTTAGGGTTTAGTTTAGGATCATTTATTTATGGTTTAAGATTTTTTTTAATTAAGTTAGTAGGTTTTTTTTGGTTTAGTTTAGGTATTTTATTAAACCATTTTAAGTTTTAGATAATTATTTAGTTTATTTTATTTTTATTTTTTTAAGTTTATTTTTTATTTTATTTAGTGTAGTTTAATTGTGTTATGTTTATTTATTTTAGTTTAGTTTAAGTTTATTTTAGTTTAGGATTAGGTTTTGGTTTATTTTAGAGTTTTATTTTATTTTATTTTTAGTTTAGTTTTAGATTTTTTAGGGTTTAGGTTTAGGATTTAGGGTTTAGGGTTTTAGGGTTTAGTTTAGGTTTAGGATTTATTTTTTAGTTTAGGTTAAGTTTTAGGGTTTTTTTAAAAAAATTAAGTAAATCATTAGGTTTAGATTTATTTAGTTTATTTTTTATTTATTTTAGTTTTTTTTATTTTCTATTTTTATTTAGGTTTATTTTTTTAATTTTATTTAATTTAGTTTATTTATTTTAGGATTATTTATTAATTTTTAGGTTTTTTTATTTTAGTTTAGTTTTTAGGTTTAGGTTTAGGTTTACATTTATTTTAGTTTAGTTTTGTTATGTTTTAATTTTTTAGGTTTAGGTTTAATTTATTTTTTAGGTTTTGGTTTAGGTTTGTATTTTATTTTTTTTAAGTTTCGATTTTAGGTTTTTATTTTAGGTTTATTTTTAGGTTTTATTTTTTTATTTTTTAGGTTTATTTTAGTTTATTTTTGTTATTTAGTTTAGATTTTATTTATGTTAGTTTAGTTTATTTTAGTTTAGGTTTAGATTTATTTTATTTTGTTTAATTTAGGTTTAATTTTTTTTAGTTTAATGTTTATGTTTTCTTTATTTAATTATTTTTAAGTTGTAATTTTATGTTTATTTTTTAGGTTTAGGTTTTTATTTAGTTTTTATATTATTTTATTTTATGTTTCTTTTATTTTATTTTACATTTGTTATTTCTTTTAGGTTTTATTTTAGGTTTTTTATTTTTAGTTTAGTTTAGGTTTTTTCTTTTAGTTTAGTTTTTATTTTATTTTATTTTATTATTTGATTTAGGTTTAGGTTTTGGTTTTACTTTATGTTTTAATTATATTTTACTTATTTTATTTTATTATCCTTTAGGTTTTTTATTTATTTTGTTTTTAGGTTTTATTTAATTTCGGTTTAGGTTTTATGTCTCTAGGGTTTAGGGTTTAAGATTTAGGGTTTAGGGATTTAGGGTTTAGGGTTTAAAGGTTTATGGTTTAGGGTTAGGGTTTAGGGTTTAGGGTTAGGGTTTAGGGTTTAGGGTTTAGGGTTTAGTGTTTAGGCTTTACGGTTTAGGGTTTTTTAGTGTTTAGGGTTTAGGGTTTAGGGTTTTAGGTTTTAGGTTTTATTTTATTTTGTTTATTAGCTTTAGGTTATTTATTTATTTATTTTGAGGTTTTATTTTTTAGGTTTATTTTTTAGGTTTAGGTTTTATTTAGTTTTAGTTTATTGGTTTTGTACCACCATCCAAGGTCTTTGATGGGTGAGAACCCACGATAATATATTGCACACTTTAAAGCATTTATTGGTGGCGACAATGCACTCTCATTCTCCTTTTCATTAGGTCATGTGGCATTTGTTTAGTATGAATTTTAATGGTTGGTGAAGACTTTGTTGAGTTAGCACCTCTTCATCAAGAGGTTTGGTGGAGCTCAGTAGAGGGTGACTATAGGCAACCTCATTGCAGAGGAATAGAAACTCAACGAATCACTTATTGATTACATTCTCAGGTGATGCAACTTGAGCATAAAATGTGAACTACAACTGCCCATATCGCATGCCATTGAGATTCTTCTCAAGAATATCCATGGCCCAGTCGCCTTCATGCTTATGGGCTTTACCATCAAAATATTCGAGAAATTAATCAACAAGGCGGCTAGTCTATAAGAGGAAGCCAAATAGTTTCCCTTTCCTGACCAATCATCTAGGCCCAAGCCGCATTAGGTGTTTGAGAAGAAGCCAAGGTGTCAGTGGACAAAGGGATGTAGCCAGCCAAAGTTTAGTATAAGAGACTACGAGCTCAACAGCCTCCTTTGCAACCTCCTTACCACCTGCCATCATATGACATGCATGACCACCATAATGACCATTTCACCACCTGTACCAGGTGGCGGTTCATATCTATCTAGGTAGTTACTTTCCACCTACTCTTGCTAATAGATTGAATAAGCCATATTCATTCAAGGGAGGTAGTTAGGAAAATATTTAAGAATCTCTTAAACAAAACGACTTTCATTACGAGCCAGAGGATAGAAGAAGTGGGCAAGGCGATGATCCCAGCTATTGCCCTACCACATGTTAGGCCATGTCTTGATTGTACTTCTTTTAAGGACTAGCTTGAACAAAGCTACAAGTTGGGAGCCATAGTTTACCTTTATCTTACTATTGTAGTTATCCTCTCTTTTACATTTAAAATCAGACTATCCTTCTCACAATCGATCGTTCACCTCTTGAGATTGTCTTGGAGCCTCGAGGATACCATAGGAGAGTTATAGGTATGCTCGATGAGAAGGTAGAACTTTCCAGAAGCTCATCATTCCAAGAAGTCATTGAAGTCAACTTACACAGTGGCAAAGTTCTACCTCTAAGGGTAGCACCTCGGGATACGGGTAAGCAAGTGGTTCTAGTGAGCAAATGGCCTCAGGATGCTCCACCCATGGATACGCATGTGGAGGACCAAGACAAAGATGATTACAATATCCTAGCTCACCTTACAAAGTTTCCAGCTAAGTAAAGCATATACGACGCCCTTGTCTTATCTAAAGAGATGAGGGAATTTCTAATCAAGGCCTTACTTGATCTAGAGATATACTTAGCTCAGCTGACCACTACTAAAGAGAAGGCATGCCACTCAAAGCATATCTTAGGACTTAAATTCAGTGATGAAACTTACTCTTAGGGATGACCGAGCACAATCGCTTCTTTACATTTCAGTGGATGTTCGCAGATATAGGCTATCCAAAATTTTGGTTGACCCAGGTGTATGAGTCAACATTATGAGTATAAGAACCCTTTTCTACTTGAGGATCGACATCTCCAAACTCTAAAATGAAAGGATGATGTTGAGAGAGTTTAATGAACAAGCTGAGAGGGCCTTATGTTTATTTTTTTGGATGTATAAGGGAGGGGTACTTTTAAGGTGATCAAGTACTACATTGAAGTATGATGTACTATCTCAGAAATATAGAGACATCACATGGACCAAATCACGTAATAAGGACTCTAGGCATGATGGGTCTTGAGCATTACAATTTTTCCCCTACTTTACATGGATGAATAAAGTAGGGTTTATATTAAACCAGGTTCTAAAGTTCCCTACGGAGGCAAGTCTCCATAGTTAATTACATCTTAGCAAATAAAATTTCTTAAGAATACTCTCAATTAAAGTAGACAATTATCATCTCCCAATATTTCAAGGTTAGACGATCAAAGGATTAGTTGTATTTGGAAAATCAATTGGGAAAGTTAAAGGAGAAGACTTATTTTTGGAATCCAAATGAAATAAGAAAGAAATGCTCATGATACTAGGAAGCTTAGTGAGCATTCCAATATATCCTATGGTTGGGCTTTATAATTTTGAGGTTGAGGAGATTAATATGTTTTGAGTTAAAATTTTAATAGATTACTAGAGCTTATAATCCAACAACATAAGGTTGTGGGAATGCTTAAGAGGTGAGGATTTATCGTAGACAAGGAAATAGCTATCTGGATCCTAAATCAAGGGAGCTTTAGTATGAGCTAAAGCATGACCTAAATCTAAGATAAGTGGACATTAGGGTTTACCTCTACAAGTGAGAATAAATTGTCTGACTTCTGGACTTATAATTGCTTGGAGTGGCTGCCAGTTAACTCCTCCTATGATTTTAAAACTAAGCAGTCTGGTTTTATGAATTGGAAGATAGCAATGGTAGTTATTTAATTAGAAAGAGACTAAAGTCCTAAACACACTCCCTATGAGACTAGAGCATGAGTGGTAATAGCATATGACTTAATCTATAGATGCAAAATCTTTTCAAATTTTATTTTATTTTAGACACATCATTTTGACAGAGGCTTTAAGATTTCTTATGCCTAAATGCATGATGAAATAGTCAAATCAGCTAGAAGATGGTGTTCTCCACCACAATGGATGCCCTCATAGGTCAAGCATTCCTTTATGGTGCAAGGATGGAGATCCTTCATGTTCAAGAGAGAAAGAATCTACATGCATGATGTGAAACATACAACCATATAGCTAAGGGGTTGCTAAATCTTTTAATTATCTTATTTATGTCTTAGGCTTTATAACAAAGTTATGAGTTGTTTAAAATTTAGTTATGAGTGATTAGTTGGGTAAAAAAATTATTTTTTATCCTAAGAGATTAATTGTATCCAAGCCACACATTAAAGCATCAATCATTTAATAAACTATGAAAAGCATGCCATCCTGATGCGTAATGTAAACATAATATCAAACAATTATATAAACTATCATAAAAGAATAAAAGGTTGGTGCATTTGGGTACTATCGTACAACCCGAAGAGAGAAAATATGGGTAGCCGAGCTCTACACTTATACAACTACGAGTATGAAAGAATAATTATTATTGTATTAAATGCTATGGGGGTCTTCTTTCTTTGTATCTCCATTTTTAATTTGGTTCCTTCTTTGATTCGGATGGTTCTTGCTTCAAAGGCATCACAGGGCACTCCAGGACAAAGCCACTACCCATCCTAATGCCGATAGCACTAATCCTAATTCCTATTGCAAAAATTACCTTTATGTGGGAAAAGTAAATTTAACTACACCTGCAAAATAAAGGTTAGCTAAATATACATATAATCCTAAGCAATTGTATTTATAATTTGGACTTAGCACCCCACATGGGTAACTAAGCCCACATCTAACTTGGATTATGCTTAAGGATTTAAACAACCTGAAAGAGCATTCACATTTATTTTAAGATCCCTTAAGCATAATCCCTACAAAACATGATTAAGCTAATAATGGCCTATCATCCAGTCTACAAAGCATACACTAACATCCAATCTAATAATACATCATAAAAAACAAAACACACATCATACACCATCCTAACTTAGAGCTAGAAGTGGTGACTTAATTCTAATGTGTATATTAAGGCTTGTGTGTTTCATCTTGTCCATTAGTGTAGTGTTATATTTTCTAAGTGTGGAAGGATTCAATTTAACATGAAGGTTGATTTCAGTTGAAGTAGTTTATTTGATTTGAGAATTTTAATTTGGGTTTTCTTTTGTTTCATTTGATTACACTTAGCAACTAAGTGTTATAAAGAGATTAAAAGAGGATTGCCCTCTTTCATCTCTACCTTAAGTCACTTTCTAAAGTATATTAATTTGATTTAGTTCTATTTAACAAATGGCTTATTAAATGATTTAATAAATCCTAAGTTTAGGTTCACTTTAAATAATCCTATTCAAAATGAAAGGCATCTTAAGATTAATTTAATTGAATTACTACCACATGACATATATTAAATCATTCCTTTCCATCATATGTAACATGCATATGATTTAATCCTAAGTGTATCTATACATGCAATATATTTTAGAACACTTAAATGATGAATGTATGTGTATGTTTAGAATTTATATTTTATTTGAATGAATTATTTAAACATATTAATTTAAAACTTTATTGAAATCCCTATACAAAAAAGGACATAAGAATGAAATTAAATAGGCATGTGGCATTGTTAAACTAGGGAAGTGAGGTAATCAAATAACCTCCTTGGAGCTAGCTAAAGCTTCATATTCTCTAGAATTCTTCATTCAAATATATGTAAATTCATATACATAAACATAGGAACTAAGCTCCAAAATCATATGGCTAGTTAATTCAACCACTTAGCCAATTATGAATGCAATTTTAATGTAAAATGGAATTTTCATTTACTAATCACATATACATATACATGTACAAAAAATATAGGAAAGTATATGTCATTGTTAAACCAAGGAAGAGAGGTAATCAAATGACCTCCTTGGGCTAACTAAAACCTCGTATTCGAGATGTCCAGACTACATACTTGCTTTTCTTGGACACACATGGATGTATACATGAATGAGGGAAAGAAAATCATGCAAAGATTGTATATTTTTTTTATTGAAACATTTATATATATGATTTAAACGTCTATCCAAATTATAATGTTGAAATACATAAGAATGAAATCAAATGGGTACGTGTCATTATTAAACTAGGGAAATGAGGTAATCAAATGACCTCCTTGGGGCTAACTAAAGCCTCATGTTCTCGGGATGTCCAAACTACATACTCATTACCATTCAATCTTATATAAATCAACACATTAGTAGAGGAAAGAGAACTCAACATTCATACACTTAAGCTATAAGCACATGCATTTCTTATGTATTTATAATTAGCATCATAACACATATTATTATTCATTTATAAGCTTTTGAAAAATACATTTGGATTTAATAGTTATAATAGCCATGCATATATTAAATTAAATCAGCACATGCAAGCTTAAGTGTTACATAAAGAAAATTAATTTTATTTTACTTGATTTTCAAAAGATGGATGCATGAATTCAAATGACATACCAAATTTAACATGATTGGAAAGAGGACAATCAAATATTAGCATGTGATTCATTTAATCAAACTAGTTCTTTAGGAAAATCAAATCAAATAAGATTATTTAAATCAAACCTAAGCTTCTTTATTAATTAAGTTTTGGATTTGATTTGATTTAAAGTGGAGAAGAGAAATCATTAACTTGTTATTTTAAACCCATTACTGAATTGATTTAATTTAAGGAAATGTAATTAAGTTGATTTTGTGGGTTAATTTACAAAATGTAATTAAATCAAATATTAGCATGTTAATTAAGTTGATTTTTAGGTTTTATTTTTAGTTTATGTTTAGGTTTTTTTTGTTTATTTTGTTTTATTTAGTTTAGGATTAGGTTTAGGTTTAGGTTTTATTTTTTTTTTAGTTTAGTTAATATTATTTTCGGATTAGGTTTTTTTTATTTTATTTATTTTAGGTTTAGGTTTTTTTTTAGTTTAGGGCTTAGGTTTTTATTTTATTTTTTATTTTATTTAGGTTTTTGTCTTTTTATTTATTTTATTTTTAGGTTTTATTTAGTTTAAGTTTAGTTTTTTAGGTTTTTAGGGTTTAAGGTTTAGGGTTTAAGGTTTAGGGTATAGGGTTAGTTTAGCATTTAGGGTTTAGGGTTTAGGATTTAGGGTTTAGGGTTTAGGGTTTTTTTTTAAACATTTAAGTAAACTAGTAGGTTTAGATTTATTTAGTTTATTTATCTTATTTTTTATTTAATTTTGATTATTTTATTTTATTTTTAAATTTTTATTATTTTTATTTTATTTTATTTGATTTATCTATTTTAGGTTTATTTATTTTAGTATAAGATTTTTATTTTAATTTATTTTCTAAGTTTAGGTTTTTTTTTAGTTTTATTTTTATTTTATTTTTAATGTTTAGGTTTTATTCTTTCTTTTTAGGTTTAGGTTCAGGTTTAGGTTTGGGTTTTAGGGTTTAGGTATAGAGTTAGTTTTAGGGTTTAGGGCTTAGGGTTAGAGTTTTTTATTTTTTTATTTTTTTAAAATTAAGTATACTGATAGGTTTAGGTTTATTTAGTTTTTTTTTATTTTAGTTTATTTTTTTAATTTTTTTAGTTTAGCTTATTAATTTTAGGTTTATTTATTTTGGTTTAGGTTTTTTATTTTAGTTTATTTATTAGGTTCAGGTTTAGGTTTAGGTTGATTATTTTTATTTAGTTTTATTTTGATTTTATTTTTTAGGTTTCAGTTTTTTTTAGGATTAGGTTTAGGTTTTTATTTTATTTTTTAGGTTTAGATTTTAGGTTTTTATTTTAGGTTTAATTTAGGTTTTATTTTTAATGTTAGGTTCTTATTTATTTTTAGTTTATTTAAATTTATTTAGTTTAGGTTTAGGTTTAGATTTTATTTTTTAAATTTAGTTTAATTTAGTTTAGGTTTACGTTTATTATATGTGGTTTATTTTATTTTTATTTTAGGTTTATTTTTTTTATTTTATCTTTAGTTTTTATTTTCTTTAGGTTTTTAATCTTAGGTTTATTTTTTTTAGTTTAGTTTAGGTTTTATTTATTTTAGTTTATTTTATTCTTTTATTTTATTTTATTTTAGGTTTTGGTTTAGGTTTTAATTTAGGTTTTAATTTTATTTTATTTTCATATTTTATTTATATTTAAGTTGTTTTATTTATTTTATTTATAGATATTATTTAGTTTAGGTTTAGGTTTTTAGGTTTTTAGGGTTTAGGGTTTAGGGTTTATGGTTTGGGTTTTCTGATTGGTTGTAGGTTTCTGATTTATGGTTTTGGGTTTAGGGTTTAGGGTTTAGGGTTTTATGGTTTAGGGTTTAGGGTTTAGGGTTTAGTGTTTAGGCTTTAAAGTTTAGGGTTAGCTTAGGGTTTAAAGTTACATTAGGGTTTAGGCTTTAGGCTTTAGTGTTTAGGGTTTTTAGGGTTTAGGGGTTAGGGTTTAGGATTAGGTAGGGTTTAAGATTTAAGTTTTAGGGTTTAGGGCTTAAGGTTTAGGGTTAGGGTTAGGGTTAGGGATTAAGGGTTTAGGGTTTAGGGTTTAAGGTTTAGGGTTTAGGCTTAGCATAGGGTTTTAGGGTTTTTGAGGGTTTAGGGTTTAAGGTTGTAGGTTTAGGGGTTTTTTTTTAAAAAAATTTAGTAAACCATTAGATTTAAGATTATTTAGTTTATTTTTTATTTATTTTAATTTATTTTATTTTTTATTTTTAATTCAATTTATTTATTATTTTTATTTAGTTTTATTTATTTATTTTACTTTATGTTTATTATTTAATTTATTTTTTAGGTTTAGGTTCTAGTTTATGTTTATTTCTAAGTTTATTTTTTTAAATTTTATATTTTAGGTTTATGTTTTATTTTTCATTTATATGTTTTTATTTTGTTTAGGTTTAGGTTTTTAGGTTTTTAGGGTTTAGGGTTTAAGGTTTAGGATTTAGGTTTTAGGGTTTAGGGTTTTATGGTTTAGGGTTTAGGGTTAGCTTTTAGGGTTTATGGTTTAGGGTTTAGGGTTTAGGGTTTTTAGGGTTTAGGGTTTAAGGTTTCGGGTTTAGGCTTTAAGGTTTAGGGGTTTTTAGGGTTTAGGGTAGGGTTAGTTGAGGGTTTAGTGTTTAGGGCTATGGTTAGGGTTTATGGTTTAGGATTTTGGGTTTAGGGTTTAGGGTTTGGGGTTTATGGTTTAGGGTTTAAGGTTATAGGTTTTAGGGTTTAGGGTTTAGAGGGTTTAGGGTTTAGGGTTTTAGGGTTTGGGAGTTTAAGGTTGTTATAGGTTTAAGGTTTAGGGTTTAGGGATTAGGGTTAGGGTTTTTTATTTTTTTATTTTTTAATTTTTTTTAAAGTTAGAAAATTAGGATTGTTAGTTTTATTTAGTTTATTTATTTTATTTTATTTTCTAATTTAGTTTCTTTTTATTTTTATTAAGTTTAGTTTATTTATTTTAGGTTTATTTATTTAGTTTAGGTTTTTTATTTTAGTTTATTTTTTAGGTTTAAGTTTAAGTTTAAATTTATTTTTTAGTTTTGTATTATTTTTATTTTATTTTTTTAAAGATTAAGTTTATGTTTTTATTTTATTTTTTTAGGTTTAGATTTTAGGTTTTTATTTTAGGTTTTTTTTTTGGTTTTATTTATTTAGTTTAGGTTTATGTGTATTTTTAGTTTATTTTACTTTATTTAGTTTAGGTTTACATCTAGGTTTAGTATATTTTAGTGTTATGTTTAGGTTTTATTTATTTTAGTTTAGTTTATTTTAGTTTAGGTTTAGTTTTATTTTAATTTTATTTTAGGGTTAGGTTTTTTTTAGTTTAGGGTTTAGTTTTTATTTTATATTTATTGTTTAGGTTTAGATCTTTATTTAGTTTTTATTTTATTTTATTTTTATTTTAGGTTTAGTTTTTATTTTGTTTAGGTTTTTTATTTTTTTTAATTTTGTTTAGGTTTTTATTTATTTTATTTTAGTTTAGTTTTTTCTTCTATTTTGGTTTAGGTTTAGGTTTTTATTTTAGTTTATGTTTTTAATTTATTTTATTTTGATTTTTTTATTTATTTTATTTTTAGGTTTTATTTAGTTTAGGTTTGGGTTTTTAGCTTTTTAGGGTTTAGGGTTTAGGGTTTTGGGTGTGGGGTTTAGGGTTTAGGGTTTAGGGTTTAGGTTTTAGGTTTTAGGTTTTAGGGTTTTTAGGGTTTAGGGTTTAGAGTTTAGGGTTGAGGTTTTAGGTTTAATGTTCAAGTTTTAATTTAAGGTTTAGGGTTTTTGGTTTTTTTTTTAACAGAGAACAAATTCAAATTCAACATTTCTTCTTTTCAATTTGATCAACCAAGTAACACACCAAGTATTCTATGACATAAGTGACGACATAGATCAAAAATGAGCATGCATAAAGGAAATCAAAAACCCTAGATAGATAGAATTATCTCTATTATAAAGACATAGTTCTATAAGCGGCCGGTCAGTATTCTTCTTGGTTTCTCTAGTTTCCATCCGAACCACCCCGATCTCAAATAGCGATCCATCATCATATCCCCTATTTCTCTCCCTGCTACCACCACTATAACCTTGCTCCTTTGCCACCACAACCACTCTTGCTCTAACCACCACCTCCATATCCACTGACACCTCCAAATCCCCACCACCACTATGACAACCACCTCCACCTTGCCTCTCCACCAGATCTAGGCCGAGTTGATGGTGATGTTAGGTTCCGCCCATTCTTAGGGTTTAAGATTACGTTTAAGTTTATTAGGTTTCAGGGTTTAGGTTTATTTTTAAATTTATTTTCTTAGTTTACGTTAAGGTTTAGGGTTTGGGGTTCAAGGTTAGGGTTTATTGTTTACAATTTATGGTTTTGGGTTTTAGGGTTTATCCTTTTAGGATTTAGGGTTTAAGGTTTAAAGTTTTTTTTAAAAAATTAAATAAATTGAAAGTTTTGTTTTTTAGTATCCTTTTTTTTTTTTATTTATTTTAGTTTACTTTATTTTTTATTTTTATTTAAGTTTATTTTTTTTTATTTTAAGTTTATTTTTTATTTTTATTTTAAGTTTATTTTTTATTTTAATTTTAGGTTATAATTTTTAGTTTAGGTTAGGTTTATTTTTAGATTTTTTATTATTACATTTAGGTTTAGGGTTTAGGGTTTAAGGTTAGGGTTTATGGTTTACTGATTATGGTTTAGGGTTTTACGATTTATTCTTTTAGGGTTTAAGGTTTAAGGTTTAGGGTTTAGGGTTTAAGATTTTTTTTAAATTAAATAAATCGATAGGTTTTTATTTATTTAGTATATTTGTTTATTTGTTTAATTATTTTAGTTTAATTTATTTTTTATTTTTATTTATTTTAGTTTACTTATTTTAGGTTTATTTATTTTAGTTTATGTGTTTTATTTTAGTTTATTTTTTATGTTTATGTTTATGTTTAGGTTTAGGTTTATTTTATAGTTGAGTTTTATTTTTATTTTATTTTTTAGGATTATGTTTTAATTTTTATTTTTAGGTTTAAGTTTAGGTTTTTATTTTATTTTCTTAGGTTTATGTTTTAAATTTTTATTTTAGGTTTATTTTGAGGTATTATTTTTTAGCTTTGTTTTAGGTTTATTTTTAGTTTATTTTATTTTATTTAGTTTATGTTTTAGTTTAGGTTTAGTTTATTTTAGGTTTAGTTTTAGTTTTTATTTAATTTAGTTTAGTTTATTTTAGTTTAGGCTTATATTTATTTTATTTTTTTTATAAGTTTAGGTTTAATTTAGGGTTTAGGTTTATTTTATTTATTTATTTTTTAGGTTTTGATTTTTAGTTTTATTTTTTAGGTTTATGTTTTTATTTAGGTTTTATTTTATTTTATTTTATTTTTAATTTACATTTAGTTTCTATTTCGTTTAGGTTTTTTATTCTTAAGTTTATTTTATTTGATTTAGTTTAGTTTAGTTTTTTTTTTTAATTTTAGTTTTATTTTTATTTTATTTTATTTTTAGTTTTATATTTAGGTTTAAGTTTAAGTTTTTGTTTTATTTTATTATTTTATTTTTTTAAGTTTAGGTTTTTTTTTATTTTATTTTTAGGTTTTATATAGTTGTTTTATTTGTTTGGATTTAGCGTTTAGAGTTTCAAGTTTAGAGTTTAGGATTTAGGATTTAGGGTTTTAGGGTTTAGGGTTTAGGGTTTAGGGATAGCTTAGGGTTTAGGGTTAGTTTTTTTGTTTAGGGTTTAGGGTTTAGGATTTTTTTAAGGTTTAGGGTTATTTTATGGATTAGGGTATAAGGTTTAGGGTTTAAGTTTAAATATTTTAGGTTTAAGTTTAGGTTTAAGTTTAAGTTTAAAGTTTGGTTATAGTTTAGGTTAGAGTTAGGTTATAGTTAGGGTTTAGGGTTTAGGGTTTAATTTAGGGTTTTATAGTTTCTTTTGGGTTTAAGGTTAGATTTATGTTTAAGTTTAGGATTTATAGTTTGTTTAAGTTTAGATTTAGGGTTTATAGTTTATAGTTTAGTTTGGGTTGTAGGTTCATAGTTTATTTATGTTTAGGTTTAGTGTTTATGGTTAGTTTAGGTTTAGGGTTCTTGACCCAAATATTGGGATTTATAAAACTAAAACATTCAATCTATAAAATAAATAAAACTAGAAGGTATAAGTTATTTGTTAAAAAATACTTATCTTTATTTTACTAAGATCAATTGTTTAGAGTTTTACTTGCTAAAGCAAAAAAAAACCAAAATGAGTACATGAATAAATTTGTAGCATTCTTGTTGTCTTCTAAAATTAGGGAAAGATTAAGCTAATGTTGTTTAGGTTTAAGTTGACTTGAGCCCTAAATTTAAAAGAGACATTATATAAAATTAATTTGCATGTGGCTTTTCATCAAACTTTAGATTTCAAATAGCATAAAAAAATTTTGCACTTAAAATAAAGTCAAATGTATGAATTATTCTTTCCACCATTAAATCAAATTCAAATGAATGCATCTAAATGAAGTAACACTACTATAATAAAAAAAATAGAAAAGATGATAGATACTATGTTGGGATCCAAAATCTCTCTTAAATCATATTTTAGATGTCGAAAAAATGCATGAGTGTCCTAAATCACTCATACTATGCCACTTTCTAAGCATTGACTTAGGATTTTTACTTGAGCTTTCTTGCTTTTGTTTTTAAGTGAATTATTTATTACATTGGGTGAGTCTCAAAGTAGGAGAGCTATAGTTTTGGAAATCCCATATATTGAGTTTAAATTATTCTAGTTATTACTTATGAGATTTTTTTACAATCACTATTGTAAAAATCTCATTCAGAATACTTCACATCATGTCTCCTTAATTCGCCAACATCTCAAGAACAGTCTCAAAGCATTGAAATCCTACCAAAGAGAGCTTTTTAAAGCATAGATTTAGCTCCTCGACATATCTGCTAAATTGAAAGAGCTGCAGTTGAGAAGACAATATCGATTAGAGATGAGTTCTATTATTATATAGGCTATCTCATCTATAAAAGAGGATTGCTCACAAATGGACACTTTGGTGTCCGAACTTAAGTAGATTCATTCTTCATTTGTCCACGAACAAAAAGCTACCCTTTAGCATCTCTATGAAACTTGAGACCGGCAGTTTACAATGGCATATAAAGCTTATAAAATTTTTATCTATATTAGAGAAATTCAAGCTAATCATTTGTAGCTGAAATCTCATTTATTTCTCTTAGGTTTAGGTTTTTAGGTTTTTAGGGTTTATGGTTTAGGGTTTAGGGTTTTTGGTTTAGGGTTTAGGCTTTGGGGTTTAGGGTTGTAGGTTTTACAATTTAGGGTTTAGGGTTTAGGGTTTTAGGATTAAGGGTTTAGGTTTAAGGTTTAGGGTTTTAGGGTTTTGGGTTTAGGGTTTAGGGTTTAGGGTTGTAGGTTTAAGTTTTAGGGTTCAGGATTTAGAGATTAGGCTAAAGGTTTTTTTTATTATTTTTATTATTTTATTTTTTTTAAATTAAGTAAACTGGTAGGATTTAGTTTATTTAGTTTATTTTTTCCTATTTTTATTTAAATTTATTTTTTTATTTAGTTTAGTTTATTTATTTTATGATTATTTTTTTTAGGTTTTTTATTTTAGTTAATTTTTTAGGTGTAGGTTTAGTTTCAAGTTAATTTTTTAGTTTAGTTTTATTTTTTTAGGTTTAGGTTTAGTTTCAGGTTTATTTTTTAGTTTAGTTTTATTTTTATTTTATTTTTTAGGTTTAGATTTTATTTTTTACTTTTAGGTTTAGGTATAGGTTTTTATTTTATTTTTCTTACGTTTAGGTTTTAGGCTTTTATTTTAGGTTTATTTTTAGCTTTTAGTTTCTAGTTTAGGTTTAAGTTTAATTTTATTTTATTTTATTTTATTTTACTTAGTTTAGGTTTAGGTTTAGGTTTTATTTATTTTATTTTAGTTTATTTAAGTTTAGGTTTAGTTTTATTTTATTTTTATTTTAGGTTTAGGTTTTTTTTAGTTTAGTTTGAAATTAACCAAACTAAAAAAATAAACCTAAATAAAATAAAAAAATAAAAATAAAAAATAAAAAATAAAATAAACTAAATAAACTAAACCTACCTGTTTAAAAAAATAACCACAACCCTAAATCCTAAACCCTAAACCTAAACCCTAAATCCCACCAAACCCTAAATCCTAAACCCTATACCTAAACACTAAACCTAAAATAAACCTACTAAACCCAAAACCTGACCTAAACCCAAACCCTAAACCCTAAACCCTAAATCCTAAACCCTAAACCCTTAACCCTAAAACCCTAAACCCTAAAACCCTAAAACCTAAAATCTAAACATTAAATCCTAAACCCTAAACCCTAAACGCTAAACCCTAAACCCTCAACTAACCATAAACCCTAAACCCAAAAGTAAAAGCTTAAACTAAACAAAACCTTAAAATAAAATAAATAAAAAAACTTAAACAAAAGTAAAATAATAAAATAAAATAAAAGCCTAAACTAAAACCAAAACATAAACCTAAACTTAAACCAGAACCTAAAAAAGAAAATAAAATATAAATTATAAACTAAACTAAAATAAAATAAATAAAAACTTAAACTAAACTAAAAAATAATAAACCTAAACAAAATAAAAACTAAACCTAAACTAACAATAAAATAAACACTAAATAAAAACCTAAACCTAAAAATAGCCTAAAAATAAATAAAAAATAAAATCTAAATAGTAAACTAAAAGAAAAACCTAAAATAAAAATAAAATAAACCTAAACCTAAACTAAAATAAACTAAGCAAAAATAAATAAAACATAAACTTAAACCTAAAATAAATAAAACCTAAACCTAAAGCTAAACCCTAAATAAAATAAAATAAACTAAAAATAAACCTAAACCACAACTAAAAAATAATACCTAAAAATAAACCTAAAATAAAATCCTAAAATCTAAACCTAAGAAAAATAAATAAAAACTTAAACCAAAACCTAAAAATAAAAAAATAAAACTTAAACCTAGAACATAAAATAAAAATAAAACTAAACTAAAAACTAATCTGAAACTTAAACCTAAAAAATAAACTAAAATAAATAATCCAAAATAAAACTTAACTAAATAAATATGAAAATAAACCCAAATAAAAAATAACTAAAATAAATATAAAATAAACAAAATTAAGTTACCTAATTTAAAAAAATTAGGAAAAAAAAATTAAAACAAATAAAAAAATTCCTAAATCCTAAACCAACAACCATAAACCCTAAACCCTAAAGAAAACCAAACCAACAAAACAACTAAACCTAAACCTTAAATCCCAAACTAAAACCTACAACCTAAACTGTATCTTAAACCATAAACCCTAAACCCTAAACCCTAAAAACCTAAAAGCCTAAACATAAACTAAATAAAACATAAAAATAAAATAAATTAAAAAATTTAAAATTAAATAAAATAATAAAATAAAATAAAACCTCAATTATAACCTAAACCTCAACCTCAACCTAAACCTAAACCTAAAAATAAATTAAAATAAAATAAATAAGAACCAAAACTAAACTAAAAAATAAAATAAACCTAAAAAAAGACCTAATTAAATTAAAAAAATGTAAAATAAAAATAAAATAAACCTAATATAAAATAAAATAAAATTAAATAAAACATAAACCAATAAAACTTTAAAATAAATAAAAAAAAATAAAACCTAAAAAAAATAAAATAAACCTAAACCTAAACTAAAATAAACTAAACTAAAATAAATCAAAACCTATAAACTAAGAAAAACTTAACCTAAATAAAGTAAAATAAAATAAACTAAAATAAACCTAAACCTAAACTAAAAAATAAAACTAAAATTAAACCTAAAACCTAAGCTTTAAAAATAAACTAAAACTAAAACTAAAGTTAAAAAAAACCTAAACCTAAAAAATAAAACTAAACTAAAAAATAATCTTAAACTTAAACCTAAACCTAAAAAATAAACTAAAATAAATAAACCAAAAGAAAAATAAACTAAACTAAATAAAAATGGAAATAAACCCAAATAAAAAATAACTAAAATAAATAAAAAATAAACAAAATAAAGTTTACCTAATTTAAAAAAATTAGAAAATAAAAAAAAATTAAAAAAAAATTCTAAATCCTAAACGCTAAACCCTAAACCTACAACCATAAACCCTAAACCCTAAGCCGTAAAACCCTAAACCATGAATACTAAACCCTAAAACTCTAAACCATAAACCTAAAAACCTACAACCCTAAATTGTAAACCTTAAACCCTAAACCCTAAAAACCTAAAAACCTAAACCTAAACTAAATAAAACCTAAAAATAAAATAAATTAAAAAACATAAAATTAAATAAAATAAAAAATAAAATAAAATAAAATAAAACCTCAACTATAACCTAAACCTAAACCTCAACCTAAACCTCAACCTAAACCTAACCCTAAAAAAATTAAAATAAAAATAAATAAAAAACTAAACTAAAATAAATAAACCTAAAAATAAAAAACTTAATTAAATTAAAAACAAAATTTAAAATAAATATAAAATAAACCTAATGTAAAATAAAATAAAAACTAAATAAAAATGTAAACCTAAAAAATAAACTTAAAAATAAATAAAAAATAAAACCTAAAACCTAAACAAAATAAAATAAACCTAAACCTAAACTAAAATAAAATAAACTAAACCTAAACCAAGAAAAACTTAACCTAAACCTAAATAAATAAAATAAAATAACTAAAAATAAACCTAAACCTAAACTAAAAAATAAAAAATAAAATTAAACCTAAAATAAAAAACCTAAAACCTAAGCCTAAAAAATAATGTAAAACTAATACTAAAGTTAAAAAAATAGAAACCTAAACCTAAACCTAGAAAACAAAGTAAAATAAAAAATCAAAACTAAAATAAAAAACCTAAAATAAATAAACCAAACTAAATGAAAATAAAAATAATCCTAAATAAAATAAAATAAAATAAACTAAAATAAAAGAATCTAATAAACCAAACGTTTTAAAACCCTCCCAAATCCCTAAACCCAACCCTAAAATCTTAACACAAACAAACCCTAAATTAACCTAAACTAAACCTGAACCCCAAACCCAACCTCACCCCAAACTTAAACCACTAAACCTCCTACTAAACCTAAACCCTAAACTATAAACTATCCCTAAACCTTAAACCCTAAACCCTCTAAACCTAAACCCTAAATAACCTAAACCTCCCTAAACCTTAAAACCTCACTAAACCCTAAACATGAAAACCACCCTAAAGCCTAAACCTAAATCACCTAAACCTAAACCTCTACCAACCTCCTAAACCCTAAACCCTAAACCCTAAACTATAAACCTAAACCTAAAACTCTAAACTAAACCTAAATAAAAATAAAATAAATAAACCTAAATAAATAAAATAAAATAAAAACCTAACTTGGACCTACCTAAAATAAAATAAAATAAAATAAATATAATAAAGTAAATAAAACCTAAACTAAACTAAAAATAAAATAAACCTAACTATAAAACTAAATAAAATAAAACTAAATAAAACATAAACCTAATACATAAATAAAAGAAAATAAAACAAAAAATAAAATAAAATTAACCTAAACCTAAACTAAAATAAAATAAATTAATAACCTAATATAAACTTAACCTAAACCTAAACCCAAACTAAAAAATAAATAAAAAATAATAAACCTAAACATATACTAAACATAAAAATAAACCAAAATAAAACTTACCTAAACCAAATAAAATAAAAAAAAACCTAAACCTAAAAATAAAAAAAAAAACCTAAATCTAAAAAAACAAATTAAAATAAACTTAAAAAAAATAAACCTAAACTAAAAAATAAACTAAAAATCCTAAACTAAAATAAATAAACCTAAAATAAATAAACTAAACTAAATAAAGATAAAAGATAAACCTAAAAAAATAAAAAATATTATAAACTCAGATAAACAAAAAATAAACTAAATAAACCAAAACCTACCGAATTACTTAATTTTTTGTAAAAAAAACCCTAAACCCTAAACACTAAAATTAACCCTAAATCCCAAACCCAAAAACTACATCCCTAAACCTAACAACCCTAAACCTTAAATTAAAACCTAAACCTTCCCTAAACCCACCCTAAAAACCAAACCTAAACCCTAAATCCTAAAACCACAAACCCTTAAACCTCACCACAACCTACACCTACCCTAAAACCTACCCTAAACCCCCCCCTAACCTAAACTAAACTAAGCCAACCTTAAGAATGGGTAGAACTTTTGATGGTGGAACATCCAGATCAGGCCACTTCTAAATCTTGTGGTGGGGATCTAGAGGTGTTAGTGGATATGGAGGTGGCGGTCAGAGTAGTGGTGGTTATGGAGGTAGGAGGAGAGATAGATGTTACAACCATGGTGGTGGCGGAGGGAGATAGATATGGGATGGGATCCCACTACTGAGAGGTGGTGGTTCATGGGAATTGGAGAAACTAAAGAAGATCCGATCTACTACTATGGATCTGACTTTCTGAGTAGAGACAATTCTACTTATCTAGGGTTTTTGATTTTCTCTATGGGTGCTCATTTTTTATCTATATCTTTTCTTATGTCATAGAAAACTTGGGGTTTTAATTGATATGTATGAATATGAATTTATTCTCTATTAAAAAAACCATAAACCTAAACTAAAACTTAAACCCTAAACTTAAAACCAAAACCCTTTACCCTAAACCCTAAATCCTAAACCCTAAACCCTAAAACCTAAACCCCTAAACACTAAACTTCATAAACCCAAACCCTAAAACCTAAAATCTTAACCATAAACTTTAAACCCTAAAACCTATAACCCTAAACCCTAAACCCTAAACCCTAAACCCTAAACTAAACAAACTAAACCCTAAACCCCAAACCCTAAACCTAAACTAAAAAAACCCTAAACCCTAAACTCTAAACCTTGAATAAAGATGTCATTAGGAGTAGATCTAAAGAATGACCTAATCCTAACATAGTTATGGTAGCTAAGGAAAATGTCTTCAAGAGACTTTCCCTTGACTATTAGAGATTTGAATACCCTAAACCACCCTAACCCTAAATCATAATATAATATCATATATTATAGTACAATGTAGCATCATATCCTAGAGCATGTAATGATGTGTTTTGGATGTTATAAGATGTTTTGAAATGTTTTAGTATATTATGGTATTGTGTCCTATAGTCTATATTAATATAAATCATAAAAACATAAATTTAATAAATCAGATGTTGAAATTTATTAAATTTGAAGTGGGAATTAGGTTGTAGTACTAAAGGTGTGTTACGCCACTTGTAATCTAAAAAGTAAGTTTTTATGTTCAAAATAAATATTATATGTTGTAGCATAGTATAGCATCATATATTATAATATATTATTCTGTGCATTTTAAATTCTTTTAGTATTTTACAATCATGCAGTCGAGCCTACACTAGCATTATTTATAAAAATGTTGATTTAGACTTTAAAATTGTGGAATTTGGACAAATTCATAATAGGTAGAGCATGTCATCATAATATTTTGTTTCAATTTAAAATATGTAAGTGATATGACTAAAATATATAGTTTTTTTATTATTTAGACCAATTTTATGATTTTTTATCTTAAGCAATCCATTCTGATGTGATATGCAATATAATATAATATAATATGTTCTAGTGTATTATAATATAGGATGCCATAACATAGTGTAGCATCTTGCATTATAGCATACTATTGTGTATTACTACTTATTATTTAGCATATTTTAGTTTGCTATAGTATGATGTAGTACAGTTTGTTCTAGTATAATTCATAAAGATACTGATTTATAGGCTGAGATGATGGGATTTGGCCAAATTTAAGGTAAGCTTTAGGTAACATAATTGGGGGTGTGCTATGGTGTGTCATTTAATCAAAAGAATGAAATTTTGCATCCAAAATAAATGTTCATTTTTCAACCAAATTTGATAAATATTTTGCCTAAAGTGATTCATTTTAAGGTGTAATGTAAGATAATATATTATATGAAAGCATATTAAAATATAATGTACATAACAATATAACTTTACATATATATGAATGTGGTGGTGTTACTAAATGTTATTGTACATTTTAGTATGTTTTACTTTTGTTATAATACGTTGGGTCAAAACTCACAAAATGCTAATTTGAAGGTTGAGATGGAAGAATTTGGCCAAATTCACATACACCAAGAAGAAACACCAAAATTAAGCTATTTTGTAGCATTTCTAATAAAAAATAACAATTTTACATCCAAAATGAACATTATTCATATTTTAGAAAGTTTTGTTATTTGTTCCTTTAAGTGATTCTAATGAGGTGTAAAGTTAGACAATATATTATATTATAGCAAATTAGAATATAAAATCATATATTATAATATAATATAGTGTGTTAATTCACACTATAATATGTTTAGCATGATATTGATTATTTAGTTTGAGCTTGCACCATCACAAATCATAAAATGTTAATTACAATGTTAAGATGATGCAATTTGAATGAATACATTATTAGGCTTTTGGTTGAAGTATTAAAGGTGTGCATAAGAGAAGAAATAAGATTTGAAGAGAATACCATGTCAAGGACATGGAGGGAGATCCGCTAGCGGATCACACATGCATTGGACATTAGATGTGAGGGGTCTACGACAAGGGAATAGAAGAAGAAAATCTGCTGGGGATAAGGTTTGAATTTGATTTGATTATATGATTTATGCAAAGAAGATCCTCATGGGATAAGAATCTGTAATCCACCAAGGATTAAGATCGAATCAACTTTAATTTGTTTTATTTTAATTGATGTGGAGGCATATCTGCTAGTGATATGGGCTCGAGTCTCTGGGATCGAATATGAAGCTTCCACTAGGAAGCATGTTCAGACTATTCATTTGGGATTAGGATTTGAGTTTGATTTCATATATTTATTTAGGGATGTATCGACTAAGGATAAGAGTTTTGTTAGATTTATTTGATTTAGATTCTACTAGGGGAGTTGGTTTAATTTGGTCCACTAGGGAGGTTGGTTTTGAATTACAGTTATTTGCATGAGTTATTTATATATGATATGGGGCTCCACTAGGGAGAAGGGTGTGATTTAACTCTACTCGAGAAAATCAGATTGAGTTTAATTTAATCTAAGTTAATGTATGGATCTTGTCGATGTACGATGGACCCACTCAGAAGGGGCTATATTAGCCTTGACCTACCACAGTTTACAAATCCAAAAAGATAGTCTACCGGTTGTGGGGTAGAGCTAGCCAACCTAAGGGGTTTCCTTTTGGTGTGCAATGGGTATGCTAGAAAAAAGGCATAGCAAACTTACATCTTCCAAAGTAAGGAAAAATCTATAGGGTGACCTGTTGGATGCACAATAAATTGAACCTGACTTAGGGTGACTACTAAGTGAATGTCATTGGGGACTTATGTCAACTCAAAAGTAGTCAGGATTAATTTTATCTTAATTTCATGTGATTTGAAATGGTTTGTTTGGTTTAGTTTATTTTTGAATTGAGGGAATATCTGCTAGGGATGCGAGCTTGATCGAATTTGATAGATTTAATTTATGGACCATGTCAGTGTGCGATGGACCCACTAAGAAGGGGCTATATCAGACTTTTCTTATCTCAGATTTACAAATCCAAAGGGTTAGTCTCGCCAGTGGGGTGAGCTAACAACCTAAGGGTTGCCTTTGGTATCACTATGATAAGAAGAAGGCATAGCGGACTTACATCTTCTAAAGTAGGAACTGTGGGTGACCTATTGGTAGCACAAAAATTGAAGCGACTTAGGTGACTCAGTGAATGCCAGGAGACTTATATCAACTCAAGAGTAGTAAGACGATTCCTATGGGGAGTTTTGTTGACATTGCCCTAAAGATAGAATATCTGCTTAGGAAAAGGTACCTCTAGGGGTGTCCTCCTAATCCACAAGTGAATAAATATTTTGTTTATATGTTTGTATGGACCATGTTTGTGTGAGGGACGAGAGAAGGGTTATGTTTGCCTTGCATATCTCGATTTATTAGACCAAGGAAGAATCTGCACATCCATAAGATAGATTCTCCAATGATAGGGGTGGTTACTAGGAAAGATGAACTGGCCAATCTGATAGTGATCTGAGTAATGTCTAAATGGGGTCACCAAGGATGTCATCCAAATATAGTGCCCATAGGGGAGGTATTGTTTGGAGCATTATCCGAGCCCTAGAATGGAAAGCCTATAGGTTTATGGTGGCTAACTCAAAGAGAAAGCATAGCAGACTTACATCTACCATGAATGGTGTATCCTAAGGTGCAAGAACCAACCAACCTAAGGTGTATTTGCCATCATTAGTGGTGTATCCATTAGCATAGTGAGAACCAACCAACCTAAGGTGCCCATCATATTACAACGAACAATCTGAAAAGAAAGCATGTAGGCTGACAACTTCCCAAGTAGAATCGATCATTGAAATAGTCTATCATCATCATAATAGATGTTATCTAATATAAAGCCACTACTAAGTGGGGAGCCCAGGAAGGACCAAAACTTAAAGTAGTCAGAGGAAGGAGCCACTAGGGGACTTATCCTAAATGTCAAATATACTCAACCCGGTCGATGCAAGTCTAACCCAAGAATAAAGTGTAATAGACTCACATCCTCTTAAATGAACCCAACATGAGGTAGCTTACCGACCACGCAGTAAGGCCTACCAAACAAAGAAGGCTCTTTTCGATGTGTAGTGGCCAAGTAAGGAAGGAAAGCATAATAGACTTACATCCTCCAAAGTAAGAAGACCACTGGGGTGACACACTAGAAAGTCTCGTAGAGCCATCTTGAGTGAGTGCCATTGGGGGCAATATCCCAACTTGGAGTAGCCTGAGATAAAATATATGTGTTTATTTTATATGTTTGTGTGTAGTTTATGTTTGTCTTATGTCGATGAAGGATAAGACACCATTCGGGTTCTTTACACCTACCATAAAAATATCATGGAAAATTCACAAACAAGAATACTTTCAACATGGAAGAGATTGATTTGAAATGTAATTCTCATTGATGATAATTATTTTCAAACATGATTTATAATATTTTTTTTTAAGTAGAGCTTGTTGATTGGAAGCATTGTATGCTCTCCCTTATGATTAATAAGCTCATAAGATCCTCTTTGGTAGGCCTTCTATATGGAAAAAGGGCCTTCCTGAGTGGGTTCAAATGTGCCTCCCATCTTATGATGGGAAACAACCGATCTCCTCATAACTAAAATAAGTGCTCCTACTTGAAAAGCTCTAGCAGGACCAACTTGTTGTGAGCTTGAAACATTTTAGCTTTGTACAACTCGAGCTTTTAGCATGACCAAGCGTCTCTCCTCCAAACCGCTCTTCTAACACTTGGTGTTCTCTATTGTGATCTTGCTACCCACAGCCATCCTTAATGATGGGATTTGGATTTATAATGGTAGAATAGTTTCAGACTGAGTAGACTGCGTTGGAGTTCTATATGTGGTGTGGTAGGCCCATAAGGCTTCAACTAACTTCTCATGCCACTATCGCTTTTTATTGTCGAATGTCTTCTTTAGTATTTTGATGAGAGTTTTTTGATGGATTTTGCTAAGCCATTTTCTCTCGGGTAGTTGATGGCAGAATATCTCCAATCTATGTTATGATTCCAGGAAAAGTTGTTGATCTCATCGCTCTTGAATGAGTACCATTATTAAATATAATTCATCGAGGCACTCTGAACCTATATACGATATGGTTCTAAAAATAGAGCACATGCTCACTATGACCTCTCATGTAGAATCACCTTCACCCATTTAGAAAAAGTAGTCAGTGCTAAGATGAACCGATGACCCTTAGAAGAAGGAGAATCAATCAGACCCATTATATTAGTATCTCAACACTCGAATGGCCATGAGGCCAATGTATGATGTAGAATGTTGGGTCGTTAGTGTAGGACCACACCATGTATTTGATATTGGTGGCATCGCCTAGCCGTATCCATGCAATCTTTGATCATCGATGACCAGTGGTATGCTGGTCTCTTGATCTTGGCTTTCATCTTTGGACAAGCTTGGTTGGCTAAATATAATCTTGAGTGTACCTCGGTCAATCTTATGATTTTGCTTGTCTAAATAACTTAACCACATATGATTAAAAGACCACTGGTATAAGACACCATTCATAAGAGTGTAGGAAAGTGCTCTCTGTTTCATCTCATAGGCTTGGGACTTCTCTTTTGGTAGTTTGCCTTTATTTAGGTAATACATGAATGGTTGCCTCCAATCTAACTCCTCATCCTTCTTTGGAATGGAAACCTCCCCTTCAAGATAGTACTTTTGGATGAGTTCAATATCAATAAGGGATAAGGCTTGTATGTATTGGAACTTTATTGATATCAACTCATCCTTTGGACATGCCAACTCCTTGGCAAGCTTGGCTAAAGCATATGCTATGACGTTCTCTCCTCGAGGAATCTTATAAATGGAAACCTCTAAAATTTGGGGCAATAACTCTATGGTGTACTTATGGTAGTGATGGAGCTTGGCTTCATAACATTATAGGACCCAATGATTTGGTTGATAACTAGCTGAGAATCCCCAAAGATGTTGATGTTCTGGATGCTTAAAGTAACGACTAACTCCAGTCCAGTAATTAGAGCCTCATATTCGGCTTCATTGTTGGTTTAGAGATTGTACAGATGATATTATAATCTCATCACATCATGGTCTGGAGTTTAGAAAACTATTCCTACCCCTGCCTTTCCTAGAATAATAGATTGTGGTTCTTCTCTCTTTACGAGGAAGCCGTACCATCAAAGTACACCTCCTAGCAGTGAATGCTAGTATCCCCTAAGTTCATGATTTGTACATCGGGGAGATCATCACTAAGAAGAGAGTTAGCAGGAAGTGGGTGTGCTACTAAGAAATCCACCAGCACTTGTCCTTTCACCGCATGGAGGGGTACGAAGGTAATGTCAAACTGTGAGAGGATCATGGACCATCATTTCATCTAGATAGGTGACCATATCATGAGATCCGTATGGATTGATCCTAGATTAAGTTCATCTTATGAGGAAGCATGTATTGGTGTAGCTTTTGGGATGCAAAGATTAAAGCTAGGAGATGCTTCTTAATGGGTGGATAATTAGCCTCAGCAAGGATTAGATGATGGCTAAGGTAGTAGAGTGTATTTTCCTTTCCTTCATCATTGGCTTGGGCTAATAAAGAATAAAGAGAGTCATCTAACACAGTAGTGTAAAGTATGCTTGACCAAATAGGGCTAGAACCGGTGTCATCATCAATGCTTGATGTCTTCAAAGACATGCTCATACTTGTCATCCTACTTGAACTTGATGTCCTTTTTAACAAGTGTTGAGAATGATATCTTCCGATAGGTTGGATATAAAGCTTGTTAGATATGCCAACCACCTTAGAATGATCGAGTTGAGTCAAACTTTTAGGGGTGGCATTTCTAATATCGCTTGATCTTCTTCTAGATCAATTTTGATTCTTTGGTGTCGGATAATAAACCCAAGGAATTTCCCTAAAGCTATTCTACACTTCAGGGGGTTCATTTTGAGGTTAAATTATTTTAATTATTTGAAAACTACTCTCAAGTCAAAGAGATAGTCTTCCTTTTCTCTACTTTTGAGCACGAGATCATCAACATAGCACTCGACTTGATGATGAATGAGTTCATCAAAGATTCGAGTCATAGCCTACTGGTATGTAGCACCAGCATTTCTAGGGCTGGAAGGCATGACTTTATAGCAATAGATTTCGATCGGGGTTTCAAAAGCAATGTTTTTTCATCTTTAGGGGCCATCTTTATTTGGTTATATCCATATGAGCCATCCATTAAAGAGAATTCTGCATGAAATGAGGCAATGTCCACCAGCAACTCCAGGATTGGTAGTAGAACATCGTCTTTGGGGCATGCCTTATTTAAATCCTTAAAATAGACTTGTAAATTTGGCAATTCTTTTTCTTGACTAGGATGATGCTGGCTAACCAGGTAGGGTATTTTTCTTCTTGGATGAAGTTAGCATCGATCAGTTTCTTGACTTCAAAAATAACCTATTGTTCAATGTTTAATCTAGGAGCTTGCTTGATAGGGTTAGCAGTAAGCTCTATTGCTAGTTTATGGTTCGTTACATTAGGAGCCAATCTAGACATCTCTTTAGAACTCCATGCAAAGTAGTCCTTAAACTCAGGCAATAGCCTAACTAAGTCATTAGTTTTAATTTCATTCAACAAAGAACTAATGTATATAGGGCGTGAATCTTCTTCAGTTCCTAAGTTAATTTCCTTGAGCTCGTTGATGGTGCATCTTTAACTTCAAAATTATCTGGATCATCTGAAGTTTCTAAGAACAGCTCCTCATATGATTTAATGTGATTTCAAAAGAACCTATCAGATTCCAAATTATTGGTGATGACTAAGCAGTAATCATCATCATCGACTGGACCCACTGTTCCAAATCTTAGTCCTGGTCTTGATTGAGAGCTTTTGCATTTGTTCTTCCATATTCTTTCAAAGTAGTCTGACCTGTGCTTTGATGAATTATGTGGGATTAACCCTTTCTTTGCTAAATTATGAACACAAAGCAAGTACCAATCAAAAATTAATTCTATTAAATCTTTATATGAATCATCCTCAAGTTTTACATCAACTTCTTGACTTGAGGATTATGCTCCCAGAAAGAACTTATGAGTCTTCTCACCTATGGATGACCTAGGGGCTTCCTTAACTATCAAACCCTCAGCTTTTTGAGAGAAAAGTGGGGTTAGGGCTAAGGTTCCCAACTGATGCCTAACTATTTTACATATAGAATTGGATACACTTATGCTTTTCTTTGAAGCCCGGTCTTCATCGCTATCTAGCTCAAGTGTCACCTCTAAGAAAATCTACTCCTGAGATGAGCTGGCTAATGTGCTAACCATATAAGACTCATCCATGAACTAGATTCTAAGTCAATATGGATATGTGTACTCCTTGAAGTTGGGACATATCTTCTGGGTGGCCAATAATGAGGTTTTCCACCCTGGCCCGCCTACGGCCTCTTCCTCTCACTGGTGGAGGTCAGTCATCCACCCATATGTTTGAATGGAGTGACAAACTATGGGTGGAATCTAATGTCATGCTCCACTTCCTCCTCCAAGTCTATTTTCTCCCTTTTATTTTCTTTTCTTTTCTTTTCTCTTTCTTTTCTTTTTATTTTTTTAATTTTAAACTTTGGCCAAGTTCATGAGAATAGGCTTGTTGATTTTGAGGGAGATCTCCTTTGACACGAGACAATCCCTCCTCTCAAACTTCATACACGATGTAGAGAAGATGGAACTATGTTGTTCTCATGTATCCATGGTCTCCCAAGCAAAGCTTTGAAAGATGTATCTAAGTCTATATTTGTGAAACTTGGCTTTAGTCTTCCAATCATCTATCTCCAAGGGCAACACTATGGAGCCTAAGGCCTATTAACTTCACTTTTGAAGTGTGGATTAAATCTTCCCATCTTAGACTTAAGATTCTTCTAGACATTAAGACTTTCCTTGTCATAAGACACTTCTAACAATTAGGTAAACATTTAACCCAAGCCTAAAGACTTAGAAGGGTTAACCATAGGATTAGGTTATGCCTTAGGATTAGGATAATCCACCTACCCTACAACCTAAATCCAATCCATGTTCACCTTCTCCAAACCTCAAGTGCAATTCAAACATTAAATTCAAATCCAAATCAGCCAAATTCTAAAACCAAATTATTAAAGCCATGATCAAATCCAAACTTGAAACCTTTCCTAAGCCATATATCCCTATCCCATGGATTTAGCCAAATCTTAATCCAAATCAATCAAAATCAATTCATTTTCTCATAATCAATTTATATCTTCAAACATCTTTCTAAATAAAATCAAATCTACATTCAAATTATCAAAACCAAATCAAACTAAATCAAATTAAATCAAAACCCTTCCTAAGCCATATGGCTATCCATGGACTTAGCCAAATCTTAATCAAGTCAAACTCAATTGATTTTCTCACAAATCAATCATATTTTCAATCATTTTCACAAATTTAAATGAAATATACATTTAAATCATCAAAACTAAATCAAACCAAATCAAAATCCAAACCTAAGCCACATGACCCAACTCCATGGACTTAGCGAAATTCCTTCATTCCAAAACCCAAATTCAATTGATTTTCTCATGAATCATTCTTACCTTCAATCATATTCACAAATATAAATGAAATATACAATCATCAAGCAAAACCAAAATCAACCCAAGTCAAACCCAACTTAACCCTTTTGACTTGAAATGTTCAAATGAACCAAAACCCATTTGAACCCAACCCAATTGCTATTGAATTTGTATATCAATCCCAAATCCATAAATAAATTCAACTAAATCAAACTAAACCCAAAATCAAGCCAATTAAACCCAATTGGTCCACTTGACCCAAAGTGGCCAATTTGACCTATTTGAGCCAAGTTCTAATCCTACTCAAATTGGATTGAATGAAGTCCATCAAAACCTCCCATCATGATTGTTGATCACCCTAGGTTGATCAATTATCATAAATTAGGTCAAACCAAGTCAACTTAGTCATTTGACCAAGTCAACCCCTTAACCCATATGAACACAAACTAGCCAAGTTGCATCCTAAGCCAAATCCTTTAAACAATGATTCATACTAAATCAAAATCAATATTTAAATATGACCTTCAATTGAGTCAAACCAAACCCAATTGCCCCTCTTGACCTAAGTTGACCCAAATTGACCTAAAAGACTAAATTGGGTTAAATCAAAATATAAACCAAATGGATTATAACTAAGTTCATTCCAAATTGATTGTTGAACCAAAGCCATGATTGGACCTAATTGAAATTGATTATTTTAGCTTCAAATTGACCTAAAGGTTCAAGTTGGCCTAAATAAAACCAAATCCTAAAATTGAAACCAAAGCCTACAATCAACTTCAATTGTCAACTAAACCCTAAACCCTAAGCTAACCCTAAAACCTAAACTAAAAACCCTAAACCCTAAAGCCTAAACACTAAATCCTAAACCCAACCCTAACCCAAAACCCAATCCTAACCACAAAAAACTCTAAACCCTAAATCCTAAACCCTAAACCCTAAACCCTAAACCCTAAACCCTAAAACCTAAAAAAATAATGAAATAAAACCTAAACATAAATAAAATAAAATAATAAAATAAAATAAAACCTAAAAGAACCTAAACCTACAAAAAAAATAAAATAAAATAAACTAATAAAATAAACTAAAATAAAATAAATAAAACCTATACTAAACCAAATAATAAAATAAACCTAAGAATAAAACCTAAATAAAATAAAACTAAACATAAAATAAAAATAAAATAAACCTAAAATAAAAAAAATAAAGCTAAATAAAAATAAACCTAAAATAAACTTTATATACAAAATAAAACCTAAACCCTAAAAAAAAAATAAACCTAAAATAAAAATAAATAAAATAAAATAAACCTAAACTAAACTAAAATAAACCAAACTAAAATAAATAAAACCTAAACTAAACCAAAATACTTTCTATAAACATAAAGCTAAAATAAACTAAAAAATAAACCTAAAATAAACCTAAAATAAAACCTAAAATGTAGACCTAAAAAATAAAATAAAAAAACTTAACCTAAACTAAAAAAAAAAAAATAAACTAAACCTAATAAATAAAATAAAAATAAAACTAAACTAAAATAAACTTAAACCTAAAACTAAAAATAAACTAAAATAAAATACTTAAAATAAAGAAACTAAACTAAATAAAAATAAAGATAAACCTAAATCAAAATAATAAATAAATAAACTAAAATAAAAAAATAAACTAAATAAACCTAATCCTACTAGTTGACTTAATTTTTTATTAAAAACCCAAACCCTAAACCTAATAACCTAACCCTAAACCCTAAACCTCCATACCCTAAACCCTAAACCTTAAACCCTAAACCTTACCTAAACCCTAAACCCAAAACCCTCTAACCATACCTAACCAAAACCCTAAACCCACAAACCCTAAACCTAAACTCTAAACAAACCCTAAACTCTAAACCTAAACCATAAAACCTAAATCATTAACCCTAAACCCTAAACCTAAAACCCTAAACCATAAACCCTAAATCCACAAATCCTAAAATAAAACCCAAACTTAAACCATAAACCTAAAACCTTAAACCTAAACCCTAAACCATAAACCCTAAACTCTAAACCCTAACCCTAAACTCTAAACCCTAAACCCCAAACATAAAACTTAAACCTAAAGTAACTAAATAAATTTAAAAATAAACTTAAACCATAAAGGTTAATAAACCTAAACCTGAACCCTAAGAATGCTCAGAACATTGACAACGAGAACATCACCATCAACCATGCTCAATCTAGATGTTGTGATGGAGGTGAAGATAGAGGCGGCGATTTTCGTAGTGGTGGTGGGGGATCTGGAGGTGCTAGTGGATATGGAGGTGGTGGTCAAAGCAGTGGTGGTTATGGAGGCAGGAGGCGGCGGAGGTTACATTGGTGGTGGTGAGAGAGATCGGGGATATGATGGTGGATCCCTACTGAGGTGGGGTGGTTCTAACTGAGAAATTGAAGAACGGCCGATCCGATCTATTGCTTATGGAACTATGTCTTTAAAATAGAGATGGTACAAATTATCTGGGGTTTTTGATTTGCTCTATACGTGCTCATTTTTTGTTTATGTCATCACTTGGGTTATAGAAAACTTAGTGTGTTACTTGGTTGATTAAATCGAAAAGATGAAATGTTGAATCTGAATTTGTTCTCTATTTAAAAATAAATAAAAACCCTAAACCCTGAACTAAAATTTGAACTACACAAAGCCTAAACCCTAAACCCTAAAAATAAAAAAAAAGAAAAAATTAAAAAAACCCTAACCCTTAACCCTAAACCCTAAAACCCAAAACCTAAAACCATAAACCCTAAAACTTACAACCCTAAACCCTAAACTCTGAACCCCAAACCCTAAAAAATAAACCCTAAACCCTAATCCCTAAACCCTAAACACCTAAAAACCTAATCCTAAATGAAATAAAACCTAAAGATAAAATAAATAAAAATACATAAACCTAAATAAAATAAATTAATAAAATAAAATAAAAACCTAAACCTAAACCTAAACCTAAAACTAAAACTTAAAAATAAAATAAATTTAAAAATAAAAACTAAACTAACATAAAATAAATAAAAAACTTAAACAAAACTAAAATAAAATAAACCTAAAGATAAAAACCTAAATAAAACAAAAATAAAACTAAAATAAAAATAATATAAACCTAAAATAAATAAAATAAAACTAAATAAAACCTAAACCTAAAATACAATAAAAAATAAAACCTAAAATAAATAAAATTAAAATCTAAACCTTAAAAAAACCCTAAACCGAAATAAATAAAATAAAATAAACCTAAATAAAGACTAAAATAAAAAAAACTAAAATAAATAAAACATAAACCTAATAAAATAAAGTAAACCTAAACCATAAAACAAATAAAATAAATAAAAATAAACATAAACCTAAACTAAAATAAAACCAAAATATAACCAAAAAAAAAAAACCTAAATATAAAATAAAAATAAAATTAAAACCTAAAAATAAATTAAAATAAAAGTAAATTAAAAATAATCATAAACCTAAACCTAAACCAAAAAAATACTAAACTAAAACCTAAACTAAATTAATAAACCTAAAATAAAGAAAATAAATAAAATAAAAATAATAAAAATAAAAATAAAAATAAAGTAAATAAATTTAAAATAGAAACCTACCAGTTTAGTTAATTTTTTTTTTTAAAAAAAGAACCCTAAACCTTAAACCATAAACCCAAAATCAAATCCTAAACTTTAAACCTAAACTATTAAAACTAGCTAAACTAAAAGCCTAAAACCCTAAACCACAAAAACCCTCCCTAAACCCACTAAACTCTAAACTAAACACTAAACTAACCCAACCCTAAAACCTAAAACCAAAACCCTAAAACCAAACTTAAACCTGGCTAAACATAAATCTAAAACCCTCAAAATTCTAAACCCTAAAGCCTAAACCCTAAGCTATCCTTAAACCCTAAACCCTAAATCATAAACCCTAAAATCCCACAAACCCTAAAGATACACTGAGCCTAAACCCTAAACACCCTAAATGGTAAACCCTAAATAAACCCTAAACCCTAAACCAACCAATTGAAAACCTAAAACTAAAGTAAATACCTAAAATAAAATAAATAAATAAAGTTTAAACTTAAATAAAATAAAACAAATAAAAACCTAAACTAAAACCTAAGTGTAAACCTAAAAATAAAATAAATAAAATAAAAAAATAAAATAAAATAAAACTAAACTAAAAAAAAAACCTAAGAATAAACCTAAATAAATAAAAAACTAAATGTGAAATAAAAATAGTAAACCTAAAATAAAATAAAATAAAACCTAAATAAAACCTAAACCTAAAAAAATAAAGAAAAAATAAATAAAATAAAACCAAACCCTAAAAAAAAGAAAACTAAACCTAAAATAAAAATAAAATAGAAAATAAAATAAACCTAAACATAAACTAAACTAAAATAAATAAACCTAAACCTAAACCTAAAAACTAAACCTAAACTAAATAAAATAAATAAAATGAATGAAAATAAACATAAACTAAAAATAAAATGTAAGAATAAAACTAAAATAAAACCTAAAACCTCAATGCTAAACCCTAAGACCTAAAAATTTAAAAACCTAAATCAAAACTAAATAAAAAATAAACATAAAAAAAATAAAAAACTTAAGCAAAAATAAAATGAAAGCTAAATGAAAAATAAAAATAAAATAAACCAAAAATAAAATAAAATAAAAAACTAATTAAAAACCTAAACCTAAAATATAAACTTAAAAATGAAACATAAAATAAATATAAAAGAAAACCAAAACCTTAAATTAAAAGAAAACCTAAACTTATAATAACAAAATAAAATAAACCTAAACCTAAAATAAAAATAAACTAAACTAAAATAAATAAAACCTAAACCTAAACCTAAAATAAACTAAACCTAAACCCTAAACTAAATAAAATAAAATAAACTAAAAATAAACCTAAACCTAAACAAAATAAATAAAACCTAAAAATAACCAAAAAAAAAACATAAAACCTAAACCTAAAAAAATAAAATAAAAACCTAAACCTAAAATAAAAAATAAAACCTAAACCTAAAAAATAAAATGAAAATAAAACTAAATTAGAAAATAATCATAAACCTAAACCTAAACCTAGAAAATAAACTAAAATAAATAAAGCTAAAATAAATAAAATAAACTAAATAAAAATAAAAAATAAACCTAAATAAAATAAAAATAAATAAAATAAATGAAAAAAAATAAATTAACTTTAAAACCTAAACCTGGGGTTTACCTAATTAAAAAACCCTACCTTAACCCTCCCTAAATCCTAAATAAAAGCTAATCATTAAACTTACCCTAAACTTACAAACCTCTAACTAACACCCAAACCTACCCAACCTAATCCTCCACTAAACCCAACCTCCACACCTTTCCACTCTCCCCACCCTAAACCCTCCCTAAACCCTAAACTCCTAAACTAAAATCTAAACTTAAACCTAAACAAACTCTATAACTATACCCCACCACTCCTACCACTATCCTGACCTAAACCTAAACCCTGGGCTCTGACCTAAAACCCTAAACCTAAACTCCACACCACCCTAAATCCCTCCCAACCTGACCTGACTAAACCACACCAAATCCTCTGACACTATAAACCTAAAACTAAACCCTAAACCCTAAACCTAAATCCCAACCTGACCTAAACCTACCCAAACCTAAACCTTAAACTAACACTAAAACCATAAACCCTAAAGCCTAAAATAACCACTACCAAACTAAACCCTAACTGGGCCTACCTAAACCCTAAATCATTAAACCCTAAACCCTAAACTTTAAAAACCCTAAACTCAAAACTTAAAACCTAAAGTAAACTTAAAATAAAATAAATAAATAAAACATAAACCTAAATAATATAAAATTATAATAAACCTAAACTTAAACCTAAACCTAAACATAAAATAAAATAAAATAAAAATAAAATAAACTAAAATAAAATAAATAAATAAACTATACTAAAATAAAATAAACTTAAGAATAAAACCAAATAAAATAAAACTAAACTTAAAATAAAATAAATTAAATAAAATAAAATAAAACAAAACCTAAACCAAAAATAAACCTAAAATAAATAAATAAAAAAAACTCTAAACTAAAATTAAAAACTAAAGCTAAAATAAAAGTAAAATAAATAAAATAAAATAAACCTAAACCTAAACTAAAATAAATAAAACTTGAACCTAAACCTAAAATAAACTAAACCTCAACCCTAAATTAAATAAAATAAAATAAACTAAAAATAAGCCTTAACCTAAACTAAAAAATGAAACCTAAAATAAAAACCTAAGACCTGAACCCTAAACCCTAAACCATAAAAATCTAGAAACCTTAACCAAAATTAAATAAAACCAAAAAATAAAATTAATAAAAAAAACCTAAACAAAAATAAACAGTAAAAATAATTAAAATAAAAAAATAAACTAAAACCTAAACCTAAAAAATAATAAAATAAAAAATTAAAAACTAAACTAAAATAAAATAAATAAAAACCTAAACTAAACTAAAAATAAATAAATAAAACCTAAATAAAGTAAAAACTAAACCTAAAATAAAAATAAAATAAACATAAAATAAAATAAAATAAAAACTATAAAAACTTAAACCTAAAAATAAATAAAAAATAAAACCTAAACCCTAAACTTAAAAAGGCCTAAACCTAAAATAAAAATAAAATAAACCCTAAACTAAGATAAACTAAACTAAAATTGATAAAATCTAAACCTAAACCTAAACCTAAACTAAATAAAATAAAATAAACTAAAACTAAACCTAAACAAAAAACTAAGAATACCTAAAAGTAAACAAAAAATAAAAACTGAAAACCTAAACCTAAAAAAATTCTAAACCTAAACCTAAAAGTAAAAAATAAAAACTAAACCTAAAAAATAAAATAAAAATATATTTAAATTAAAAAATAAACATAAACCTAAACCTAAACTTAAAAATAAACTAAAATAAATAAACCTAAAAGAAATAAACTAAACTAAATAAAAATAAAAATAAACCTAAATAAAAATGAAAAATAAAATAAACTAGATTAAATATAAAATAAACTAAATTAATTAAATAAACCTAAACTTATGAATTTACTTAATTTTTAAAAAAAATGAAAAAAATAAAAAAATAAATTAAAAAAATCCTAAACCCTCAACCTAAACCTACAGTGCTAAACCCTAAACTCAGAACCCTCCTCCCCAAGCGCTCTCTCATTCTATGGCAATTTTCAAATCCCTCTTGGTGGCCCTAACTGGGGTTTTCTATGTCTTTGGCTTCGATTTTGACTGATTTCAAAGGCTTGAATGGCATCTAGCCATTTGCATGATGTTTTGTCATTGACCATGGTTGCGGTGAGTTCTATTCCTTGGGTTCCACCTCAAAATATGGAAGTTTCAGCTAAGGCATCTAACATTTTGAGGATTGGTGGCCCTAATGTTGCATCTTCTACTAAATCTTTTAAGGAAGTGCTCTCCGGTAAGATTTCTCCCTTTATTAATTCGGTTAATCTCATTTACATGCCTTTTAGAGGTTTGCCAGTCGTAATGTGCTCTGATCTGCATGTTGAAAAGTTGGAAAAACCCTTTGAATTTTCTCTTATTGATAAATTTGCTTTGCGTCGTATGAATTTCGATAAGATATGCTCTTTTTTCTATAATCTCAAGCTTACGGTTACCTTCTCGGTTGGTCTTATTGACCCTCGGCATATCCTGATTCAACTTTCTAATGATCTGGATTATTCATGTGTTTTTTTGCATCATTCTTAGTTCATATTTAATTGTCAAATGTGTTTGTTGAAGTGGTCACCCCTTTTTGACATTAAGAAGGAATCTACTATTATCCCTATATGGTTATCTCTTCCTAATATGCGCATTCATTTTGTTTCCCATCATGTGGTTTTTGCTATCAGGGCTTTATTTTTCCAGCCTTTGTAACTCGACCAAGCGTCGATGAACGATCTCACCCTTTTGTGGCTCAGATCCTCGTGGAATTAGACATAACTAAAAAATACCCTAAGTAAGTTTGGATTGGCTCTAAAAATATGGGTATTCACAAAGGTTGAATTGGAGAACCTTCTAATTTTGTTCCCACTATAAAATACATGGTCATGATAATTCAATGTTTTACTTCATCTCCACTTAAAAAAAAAAGAATTCCTCTAAGGAAAATGTTATCTCTATAAGCCAATTCCTACTTATGTTCAAAAATCAGCCTCATATCCTAAGGATGGTATGAAGGCTATTGAGGTTGATTCCTTGGATATTAGGGTTAATCATTGAACATGTTTGACTTCTAATGTTGGTAGGGATTGACCAATATTCAAAATGGGAAAGATGATTTACCTTTATTCCTCCTTTGAATTTGAATATTTCTAATGTGTAGAATAATAAATTCTATAAGTTATTAGAAGATGATTCTATTTTAATTCTATTCCTACATCTATGCTTTGTTTGAAAATGAAGCTTTTAATGAGGATTTAAATGATGTCGAGCATGCTGAAAATATTTTTTATCTGGATTTACTACTTGTGCTTTAAATTATTCTAAATCATCACCCTCTCTCATTTCTAATCTTGATATTCATGTTAATCCTACTTTTCAACTAAATATGGATTTGAAAGAAGGTGAACTTCACTCCAAACACTTGGAGATTTCTCTTAAATCTATGACAATGTTTCTAAATCTTACTCAGATAAAGACTCTAGGGGAAAAGTAAATGTCATCCAAACTTATCATGCTAAAAGAAAAAATGTTAAAAAATTTCCTCCCAAATTGTCCAAAACACTAGATCTATTGTTTCCTCTCACCTCTCTTAATAACCTTTGCTTAACCCCCCCTTTTATTTTCCTTATGTTTAATTTTCTTGTTGAATGTTAGAGATCCTCCCTATTCATAAATCATATTAGAAATCTTTTGTCACATTCATAATATTTATCTTCTTATTATTCTGGATCCTCTTATTCATGCTAACAAAATTAACCATGTTCCTAGAATGATCGGTTTCAATAAATTTTTCTCTACTGTTAGTAATAAGATTTGGAGCTTTTGGAATAATTTTGTTGAGGTCTATATTCTTGATGACTTTCATCAAGTTGTTAATGCTCAAATATCTTATGGTGATTATTGAGTTTTGGGCTCTTTTGTTTATGCATGTTGTTATATGGTAGAAATCTTCTTTAGGATAATTTAAGAAATTTTTTTACCTCTGTCAACAAACCTTGGTTTGATGATGGTGATTTCAACACCATTTTATTCTCTTCTAAATGAAGTGTTGGTTGCTCTCCTAATATTTATTCCATGGAAGATTTCTACAATATGATCCTTGATTATAATTTAATTGATATTGGCTTTAAGGATCTAATTATACTTGGCAAAACTCTAGACTTTGGCAAAGGTTAAATTCTTTTAATAGTCATTGGATTACTCAATGGCCTATTACTTTTGTTGACCATTTAAGCGTAACATTGTCAAATCATGCTTCTCTTCTAGTTTCTACTAAAGATAATTCTAATAGACTAAAAAACCTATCTCCTTTTAGATTTCAAAACATGTGGATTCAACAAATTAATTTTTTTAATGTTGTGGATAATAATTGGAATGCTCCTTTACAGCCTGATAATTTGATTATGGGGATGAATAGACTTTGGTTTAAACTTAAAAGACTTAAACAAAATTTGGGCTGGTAGAATAAGCATTGTTTTAAAACCTTTTAGCTAATATTAATAAAATGGAAAAATTGGTTTTTCATCTTGAAGTTTATGTCGATCCTTCTAAGATTATAGATTGACAAGGTGAAAGATAAACTTGTTAACTTCCAAAATATGGAAGAGACTTATTGCCAAAATGCTAGAAAACATATTATGGATGGTGATAGAATACTAAGTATTTCCATGCTTTGGTTAATAAAAAGAGAGCTTTAAATAATACTCAAAAAATTAAAAATGATAATGGAGATTGGATTATGGAGAATAATGATATTAAGAAATCAGTTATTAATTACTTTAGAAATATGCTTAATTAGAATTACTCTTAAGAAGCTATTTCTCAATCACACTTGATTCCTTCTATTATTACTAATGATGATAATGATTTGCTTACCATTGTGCTTAATGAAGATGAAATTTTTAAATTTCTGATTAGCATGAACATAGATTATGTTGCTCATCCGGAGGGTTTTACTACTCAATTTTTTCAAAAATGTTGGTTTATAATTAAAATGATTTGATTGTGATTGATTTTTTTAATGGTAATACTTTTCCTAGATATTTTTCTAGTACATCTATTATTATTCTCAAACCTAAAAGATAATCTAGTATTGGAGTGATTTTAGACCTATTAGTCTTTGCACCATCTTCATAAGTGATTTCCAATATTCTTACCAACAGACTTAGTCCTTTACATAAAAGAATTATCTCTCAACCAAATTGGTTTGGTTAGAGGTAGATCCATTTCTAATAATATTTTACTTGCCCAAGAATTAATTCATGATCTTGATGCCAAGACTAGAGGTGGCAACATTCTTTTCAAATTAGATATTACCAAAGCCTTTGATAACATCTCTTGGGCTTCCCTTTTCCATATTCTGAATTTATTTGGGTTTTCTGCTAAATTTATTTTTTCTATAAAAAATTATATTAATAATGCCTGGTTTTCAATTTTCCTTAATGGGTAAGCCTTGGGTTTCTTTCCCTCTTCCCATGGCTTATGACAAGGGGATCCTTTATCTCCTGCTTTATTTATTATTCTTGTTGAGTACTAATCTAGGAGCATCAATGATAGCTAATGAAAATGTCTTCCCTTGACTATTTGAGATTTGAATGCCCTAAACCCTAACCCTAAATCATATTATAATACCATATATTATAGTATAATGTAGCATCATATAATTGAGCATGTAGTGATGTGTTTTTGGATGTTATAAGATGTTTTGAAATATTTTAGTACATTATGGTATTATGCCTTATAGTCATTATTAATATAAATCATTAAAATATTTATTTAATAAATCAGATGATGAAATTTATTAAATTTGAAGTGGGAATTAGGTTGTAGTACCAAAGGTGTGCTATGCCACTTATAGTCTAAAAAGTAAGATTTTATGTTCAAAATAAATATTATATGTTCTAGCATAGTATAGTGTCATATATCATAATATATTGTTCTGCTCATTTCAAATTGTTTTAGTATTTTACAATCATGTAGTTGAGCCTACACTAGCATTATTTATAAAAATGTTGATTTAGAATTTAAAATGGTGGAATTTGGCCAAATTCATAACAAGTAGAGCATGGCATCATAATATATTATTTAAATTCAAAATATGTAAGTGACACAACTAAAATATATAGTTTTTTATTGTTTAGACTAATTTTATAAATTTTTATCTTAAGCAATCCCTTGTGATATGATATGCAATATAATATAATATAATATAATATGTTATAGTGTATTATAATATAGTATGTCATAACATAGTGTAGCATCATGCATTATAGCATGCTACTATGTATTACTACTTGTTGTTTAGCATATTTTGTTTGTTATAGTATGATGTAGTAGAGTTTGTACTTGGTATAATTCATAAAATATTGATTTATATAACGAGATGATGGATTTGCCCAAATTTAAGGTAAGCTTTAGGGAACATCATTGGGGGGTGTGCTATGGTGTGTCATTTAATCAAAAGAATGGAATTTTGCATACAAAATAAATGTTCAATTTTCAACCAAATTTTATAATTTTTGCTTAAAGTGATTCATTTTAAGGTGTAATGTAAGATAATATATTATATGAAAGCATATTAAAATATAATGTACATAACAATATAACTTCACATATATATGAATTTGGTGGTGTGTTACTAAATGTTATTGTACATTTTAGTATGTTTTACTTTTGTTATAATATTAATCAAACTCACAAAAATATTAATTTGAAGGTTGAGATGGAAAGATTTGGCCAAATTCATGGCACACACCATGAAGCAACACCAAAATTATGCTATTTTGTACCATTTCTAATAGAAAAATAACAATTTTACATCCAAAATGAACATTATTCATATTTTGAGAAAATTTTGTAATTTGTTCCTTTTAAGTGATTCTAAAGAAGTGTAATGTTAGACAATATATTTTATTATAGCAAATTATAATATAACACCATATATTATAATATAATATAGTGTGTTAATTCACACTATAATATGTTTAGCATGATATTGTATAGTTATTTTGATCTTGCACCATCACAAATCATAAAATATTGATTATAATGTTAGGATGATGTAATTTGAATGAATACATTATTAGGCTTTGGGTTGATGTATTAAAGGTGTGCATAAGGTAAGAAATAAGATTTGATGAGAATTCCATGTTAAGGATATGGAGGGAGATCCGTTAGGGATCAAACATGCATTGGACATGACATGTGAGGGGTCTATGTCGAGGGCATAGAAGATGAAAATCTGCTAGGGATAAGAAGATCTATTAGGGATATGAATCTATAATTCATCAGGGATTATGATCAAATCAACTTTCATTTGTTTTATTTTAATTGATGTGGAGGCATATCTGCTAGAGATATGGGCTCGAGTCCACTGGGGATCGGGTATATGAACCTTCCACTAAGGAAGCATGTTTAGGCTATCCATTGGGGATTGGGATTTGAATTTGATTTCATAGATTTGCTTGGGGATGTATCCACTAGGGATAAGAGTTTGGTTGGATTTCTTTGATTTAGGCTCTACTGGGGGAGTTGTTTAATTTGGCTCCATTGGGGAGGTTGGTTTAGAATTTGATTTGTTAGCTTGACTTGTTTATATATGATTTTGGGCTATATTAGGGAGAAGGGTGTGATTTAACTACTAGGGAAAATCAAATTGGGTTTAATTTAATGAGTTAATGTATGAACCATGCATGATGGACCCACAGAAGGGGTTATATCGCCTTGACCTACCTCGTTTACAAATCCAAAGGGATAGTTTACTATGGTAGAGCTACCCAACCTAAGGGGTTGCCATTTAGTGTGCAACAATTGTGCTAAGAAGAAGGCGTAGCAGACTTACATCTTCCAAAGAGAGGAATAACCACTAGGGTGACCTGTTGGATGTACAATAAATTGAACTTGACCTAGGGTGACTACTTAGGGAATGTCGCTGGGACTTATGTCAACCCAAAAGTAGTCAAGATTACTTTTATCTTAATTTCATATATTTTGATATGGTTTGTTTGGTTTATTTTGATTTCGAATTGAGGGCATATCCGCTGGGGATGTGAGGTCGATCAAATTTGATAGATTTAATTTATGGACCATGATGGTGTGCGATGGACCCACTGAGAAGGGGCTATATCGAACTTGTCCTATCTCAGATTTACAAATCCAAAGGGATAGTCTAGGCTCGTAGAGCTAGCAACCTAAGGGGTTGCCTTTGGTGTGCAAATGTTTAGAAGAAGGCATGGCAGACTTACATCTTCTAAAGTAGGGAACAACCACTGGTGACCTTTTGGTAGCACAACAAATTGAACCCAACTTAGGGGTGATTAATGAGTGAATGTTGTTAGGGACTTATATCAACTCAAGAGTAGCCAAGCGATTCCAATTGGGACTTTTGCTGACACCACCCTAAAAATAGGATATCTGCATGGGAAAAGGTACCGCTATGGGTGTCCTCCTAATTCACAAGTGAATTTATATTTTATTTATATGTTTATGTGGACCCTATTGGTGTGTGAGGGACCACACTGAGAAGGGGCTATGTTGGCCTTGACCTATCTCAGATTTATTGAACCAAGAGAGAATTTGCACATCCACAGGACATATTCTCCAACCATAGGGGTGGTTACTAGAAAAGGGAAACTATCTGATTTGATGCTAACTTGAGTAGTGTCTAAATGGGGTTGCAAAGGATGTGATCCAAATATAGTGCCCACAGAGGAGGTGCTACTAGGGGAGTTATCTGAGCCCTGGAAAAGTAAGCCTATAGGGGTACAGTGGCTAACTCAAGGAGAAAGCATAGCAGACTTACATTTGCCATGAGTGGTGCATCCTAAAGTGTGAAAACCAACCAACCTATTATGTATCCATCAACATGAGTGGTGTATTCACTAGCATATTGAGACCAACCAACCTAAGGTGCCCGTTGGTGTGCAATGATCAATCTAGAAAGAAAGCGTGTAGGCTTATAACTTTCCAAGTGGAACTGATCTTTGAGATAGTCTATCATCGGTGAGACAGATGCTATCTGACCTAGAGCGACTACTAAGTGGGAGCCAGAAGGACCGGACTGACTTGAAGTAGTGGGAGGGAAGGAGCCACTAGGGGACTTATCCTAAACCTTAAATATACTTGACCCAGTTAGTGCATGAAGGATAATCCAAGAAGAAAGCATAGAAGACTCACATCCTCTTAAATGAAGCAAACATGAGGTAGGTTATCGGCCAAGTAAGCCTATCAAACCAAAAGCTTGTGCAAGTGGCCAAGTAAGGAAGAAAAGCAAAGCAGACTTGCATTTTCCAAAGTAAGAAGACCACTAGGGTGACACACAGGCTGGTTAGCACGTCATCCTGACTTAGAGTAGCTACTAAGTGAGTGTCACTGGGGCATTATCTCAACTCAGAGTAGCCTGAGAAAAAGATATGGGTTTATCTTATATATTTGTGTGTAGTTTATGTTTGTGCTATGTTGATGAAGGATAGGATGCTGCTCGGGTTCCTTACACCTACCCTAAACACATCATGGTGAATTCAAAAATAAGAATACTTTTAACATGGAAGAGATTGAATTTGAGATGGAATTTTCATTGATGATAATTATTTTCAAACATGATTTATAATATTTCTTTAAGTAGATCCCATTGATTGGAAGCATTGGGCACTCTCCCTTATGATTAATAAGGTGATAAGATCCTCATTGGTAGGCCATCTCTATGGCAAAAGGACATTCCCAAGTGGGTTCAAACTTGCCTCCCATCTTAAGATGCAACAAGTCTCCTTAGAACTAAAATAAGCTCTCCTATTTGAAAAGCTCTAGGATGACCAACTTGTTGTGAGCTTGAATTATTTTAGCTTTGTATAACTTGAGATTTTGACATGCTGGCTTCTCTCCTCCAAACCTTCAAAATCTTCTAACCACAACTTGGTGTTCTACTTTGTTGTGATCTTGCTACAGCCTATCCTTAGTGATGGGAGTTGGACTTCTAATGGTAGAATGTCTTCATACCCATGTAGTAAGTAAAAAAGAGTAGACTGAGTTGGAGTTCTATATGTGGTGTGGTAGGCCCACAAGGATTCAAGTAACTGCTCATGGTCCTATCGCTTGTTGTTATCGAGTATCTTCTTTAGTATTTGGATGAGAGTTCTTTTAATGGCTTCTGCTAAGCCATTTGCCCTCAGGTAGTTGATGGTAGAATATCTCTAATTTATGTTGTGTCTTCGAGCAAAGTTGTTGATCTCAGTGCTCTTGAATGCAGTACCATATTATCGATATAATTCATCGGCACTCAACCTATATACGATGGTTCCTAAAACACTAGAGCACATGCTGAGCTGTGAGCTCTCTGAGCTGAATTGCTTTCACCCATTTGGAAAAGTAGTCAGTAGCAGCTAAGATGAACCGATGACCCTTGAAAGATGGAGGATCAATCAGACCCACTATGTCGGCACCCTAACACTTGAATGGCCACATAATGTATTTGACATTGGTGGAATCACCTAGCTGTATCCATGCAATCTTTGATCATCGATGGCCAATAGTATCCTAGTCTCTTGATCTTGGCTTTCATCTTTGGACCAGATTGGTTGGCTCCACATAATCTTGAGTGTACCTGGATCACGATCTTATGGGATTCATGCTTATCTAAATAATGTAACCACATATGATGAAAGGATAGACAGTATAAGACACTATCCATAAGAGCATAGGAAAGTATTCTCTATTTTATTTGATGGGCTTGGGACTTCTCTTAAGGTAGTTTGTCTTTATTTAGGTAATCCATGAATGGTTGCCTACAATCTAACTCCTCATCCTTCTTGGCAATGCCAACCTTTCCTTCAAGAGAGTACTTTTGATGAGTTCAATATCAAGGGATACACTTGTTTATTTTGGACCTTTATTGATATGGACTCATCCTCGACATGCCAACTCCTTGGAAAGCTTGGCTAAAGCATACTGTTCTCTCCTCGAGGAATCTTATAAATAGTAACCTCGAGATTTGTGCCAATAACTCCATAGTGTACTTATGGTTGTGATGGAGCTTGGGCTTTATAACCTTATAGGACCCAACGATTTGGTTGATAACTAGCTGAGAATCCTCGAAGATGTTGATGTTTTGGATGCTTAGAGTAATGGCTAACTCCATACCAGCAATCAGAGCCTCATATTTGGCCTCATTGTTGGTACAATTATTGGACAGATGATATGAAAATGTCATCACATCATGGTCCAGAGTTAAGAGATCTATACCTACCACTGCCTTTCTCAGAATAGTAGATTATGGTTCTTCTCCTCTTTGAGAGGAAGATGCACCACCAAAGTACATCTCCCAGTAGTGAGTGCTAGTATACCCTAAGTTTATGATTTGTTCATCTAGAGTCATCACTAAGTAGAGAGTCAGCAGGAAGCGGGTGTGCTGCTAAGAAATCTGCTAGTGCTTCTCCTTTCAACATGGAGGGGTATGAAGGTAATGTCAAATTGCGAGAGGTGCATGGACCATCATGCCAATCATCCAGATAGCGTCGACTGTGTCATGAGATACTATAGTAGATTGATCCTAGAGATTAAGTTCACCTTATGAGGAAGCATGTAATGGTGTAGGTTTTGGGATGTAAAGACTAAAGCTAGGCAATGCTTCTCAATGGGTGGATAATTAGCCTTAGCAGGGATTAGATGATGGCTGAGGTAGTATAGTGCATTTTCCATACCTTCATCATTGACTTTGGCCAACAAAGCACCAAAGGACTCATCTAACCACAATGTAAAGTATAAAGCTATGGCTACTAAACTAAAATCATCGTAATGCTTGATGTCCTATGTTCAAACCCTCATTCCACTTGAACTTGGCTTCCATTTTGACAAGTGTTGAAATGGACATCTTCCAATAGGTTGGATATAAAGCATCTATACAATAAATCCGAGTTGAGTTAAACTAGGTGGTAGCATTTCTAAACCCTTGATATTCTCCGATAAACTTACAACAAACCAAGAATTTCTATACTAATTCACACTAGGTGGTTCATTTTGAGGTTAAATTGTCTTAACCCAAACTCCTCTAAGGAGATGGTCCTTCTCTCTACTACCATAAATCTAAAGCACTAAATGATAATGAGTTCATTGAAGATTAAATATAAAGGTATGTAAAATATATTTTAACCTAATGACCTTATAAATAAAATTGGTGTTCTAAAGTACTTTCATCTACCATCTTTATTTAGTTATACTAGATATCCAAAAAAACTATGAGATGATGAATGTCCACCATACCCTAATTGGTAGTAAAATTCATCTTCTACATGCCTTAAAATCCCTAAATCAATGTATACATTTGACCTATAAATTCATCTATCCCTAAATCCATAAATAAACTAAATACCCTAAGCATAAAACCATAAATAAAACCCTCATCCTTAAACCCAAAAAACTAATAAACCTAAACTAAATAAAATAAAAAATTAAATAAATAAGAAAACCTAAACTAAATAAAAAATAAAATAATAAAACTAAAATATAAACTAAAAAAATCTAAACCTAAACTTAAACTAAACCTAAACTAAACCTAAACCTAAAATAAAAAATAAAAAATAAAACTAAACTAAAATAAAATAAATAAAAACCTAAACTAAACAAAAAATAAAATAAACTAAATATAAAAAAACATAAATAAAATAAAACAAAATGTAAATAAAAAATAAAATAAACCAAAATAAATAAAAATAAAATAAAAAATAAACCTAAACTAAACCTAAAATAAAATAAACCTAAAATAAAAAAAACCTAAAACCTAAACTAAAATATAAAATATAAAACTAAACCTAAACCTAAAAATAAAAAATAAAACCTAAACCTAAAAATAAAATAAAAAAAATAAACTAAACTAAAATAAAAAAAAACCTAAACCTAAACCTAAAAATAAACTAAAATAAATAAACCTAAAATAAAAAATAAAATAAAATAAACTAAAATAAAATAAACTAAATAAATAAAAACCTAAAAACTAAATAAAAAAAACTAAATAAAAATAAACCCTAAATAAACTAAACCTAAACTAAATAAATAAATAATAAATAAAATAAACTAAATAAACCTAATAAATAATAATAAACTAAATAAAATAAAAACCCTAACTAAAATAAATAAAATAAACTAAAATAAATAAAATAAATATAAACCTAAATAAAATAAAATAAATAATAAATAAATAATAAAATAAATAAAATAACAAAATAAAAAATAAACTAAAAAATAAAATAAATAAACTAAATCTAAAACCTAAACTAAACTAAAAATAAATAAACCTAAAAATAAAAACCAAAATAAACCTAAAAAAAATAAAACCTAAAAAATAAATAAATAAAAAACCTAAACCAAATAAAAAAATAAAAATAAAAATAAAACATAAACAAAAAACCTAAACTAAAAAAAAAATAATAAAATAAATAAAATAATAAAAAACTAAATAAATAAATAAAACCTAAACTAAATTAAAAAATAAAATAAACCTAAATAAAAAATAAAAATATAGTAAAACTAAAAAAATAAAAAATAAATAAACCTAACCAAAAAAACTAAAAAATAAAAAAATAAAAAACTAAATAAAAAATAAACCTAAAATAAAAATAAAATAAATCTAAACCTAAACTAAAAAATAAACTAAACTAATAAATAAAATAAACTAACCTAAAATAAACTAAACCTAAACTAATAAAAATAAAATAAACTAAAATAAAAAATAAACCTAAATTAAAAAAATAAACCTAAAAATAAAAAATAAACTAAACCCTAAACCTAAAAAAATCTAAAACCTAAACCTAAACTAAAATAAAACATAAAAAATAAAATGAATAAATAACCAAAACTAAATAAAATAAAATAAAAAAAATAAACCAAAACCTAAAGCTAAACCTAAATCTAAAAAAAATAAATAAAAATAAAACCTAAACTAAAAATAAATAACTAAATTCCTAAACTAAACTAAAATAATAAAAAAAAAAACTAAACCTAAAATAAAATATCTAATTAACCTAAAAATAAAATTAAAGAAAACTAAATAAAACCTAAACCTAAAAAAATAAACCTAAAAATAAAACCTAAAATAAATAAAAAAATAAAACCTAAACTAAATTAAAAAAAATCTAAAATCTAAACCTAAAAAATAATAAAATAAACTAAATAAATAAAAAAAAATAAAATAAAACCTAAAATAAACCTAAACCAAATAAACTAAAATATGATAAAATAATCTAAAATAAATAACCTAAATAAAAAAAAAAATCTAAACCTAAAAAAATAAAATAAAATAAACTAAAAAAATAAAAAATAAACCAAAACCTAATAAATAAAATAAAATAAAATTAAACTAAAAAAAATAAAATAAAATAAACTAAAATAAAAAACTAAAATAAATAAATAAAACTAAATAAAATAAAATAAACCTAAATAAAATAAAAATAAAATAAACTAAAATAAATAAAAATAAACTAAAAAATAAATAAACCTAAACCTAAAAAAAAAATAAAATAAATAAACCCAATACTAAAATAAACCTAAAATAAACTAAGCCTAAACCTAAAACCCTAAAATAAACCTAAAAATCTAAATAAACCTAATAAAAAATAAATAAAATAAACATAAACCTAAACTAAAAATAAAACCTAAAATAAACCTAAAATAAAAACCTAAAACCTAAACTAAACCTAAACCTAATAATAAAAAAAAATAAATAAAAAAATAAATAAAATAAAATAACTAAAAAATAAACTAAATAAACCAAAAAAAAAAATAAAAATAAAAAACTAAAATAAATAAACTAAAATAAAATAAAAAATAAAATAAACCAAATAATAAAAAAATAAACTAAATAAAATAAACCTACACTAAATAAAATAAAATAAAATAAATAAGAAAACCTAAAATAAATAAACTTAAAAACCTAAACCCTAAAAAAAATATAAACCTAAAACTCTAAAAAAATAAACTAAATAAAAATAAAAAAAAAAATATAAAAACCAAAAAATAAAATAAATAAATAAACTAAACCTAAATAAAATATAAAAAATAAATAAAATAAAAAAACTAAACCTAAAAATATAAAAATAAAACTAAACTAAAAAAAAACATAAACCTAAACCTAATCCTAAAATAAACTAAAATAAATAAACATAAAATAAATAAACAAAACTAAATAAAATTAAAATAAATCTAAAATAAAAAAATTAAAATAAAATAAACTAAATAAATAAAAATAAACTAAATAAACCTAAAATCTACTGGTTTAATTTAAAATATAAAAAATAAAATAAAACAAATAAAAAAACTCTAAACCCTAAATAAACCTACAACCCTAAACCTAAAATGCTAAACCCTAAACCCTAAAACCATAAACCCTAAACTCAAACCCTAAAACCCTAAACCTAAACTTAAACCCTAAACCCTAAAATCTACAACCCTAAACCTAAAATCCTAAAACCCTAAACCATAAAACCTAAAATAAATAAAATAAAATAAACTAAAAAAAATAAAATCCTAAAATAAACATAAACCAAACCAAAAAAATAAAACCTAAAATAAACCTAAATAAAAAACCTAAAACCTAAACCTAAGAAAATAAAAAACCTAAACCTAAACATGAAAATAAAAAATAAAATTGAAACCTAAAATATTAATTGAAAATAAACTGACTAAAACAAACTAAACCTAACCTAAACCTAAATATAAAAAATAAAAAACCTATACTAAAATAAATAACTAAACTAAATAAAAATAAAATAAACTTAAATCAAAATAAAAAAATAAATAAACAAAATACATAAAACTAAATAAACTAAACTTGGTTACTTATTTTAAAACCAACCTAAACCCTAAACCCCTAACCCACCTAAACTAACTCTAAACTAAACTAACCCTAAACCTAAGCTAAACTAAACCAAACCTAAAACCCTAAACTAAAACCCTAAACCCTAAACACTAAACCTAAATAAAACCTAAAACCCAAAACCAAAACCTAAACCTAAACAAAACCTATAACCCTAAACTAAAACCACCTAAACCCTAAACTCACATAAACCTAAACCCTAAACTAAACCTAAACCTAAACCTAAAACCCTAAACCCAAATAAATAAACCTAAACTAAACTAAACTATAAAAATTAAAATTAAACCTAAACTAAAAAATAACCTAAAATAAAATAAAATAAAACCTAAACCTAAACCTAAGAAAAATAAAATAAAACCTAAACCTAAACCTAAAAATAAAAAATAAAACCTAAAAAAAAATCTAAACTAAAAAATAAACCTAAACCTAAACCTAAAAAAATAACTGAAATAGAAAACCTAAACTAAAATAAATAAACCTAAAATAAATAAACTAAATTAAATAAAATAAAATATAAAATAAAACCAAAATATAAAAATAAAAAATAAATAAACCTAAAAATTTACTTAAAAAAATAAAAAATAAAAATTTAACCTTAAATCCTAAACCCTAAATAAATAAACCCTAAACCTAAACCCTAAAACATAAACTAAACCCTAAACTCTAAGCAAACCCTAAACCCTAACCTAAACCAAAACCCTAAAACCTAAACCCTAAAACCTACAACCCTAAATACCCTAAACATATAAACCCTAAACCTAAATCCCAAAACCTAAACCATAAACCCTAAACCTAAACACTAAACCTAAACCTAAACTAAACAAAACCTAATCCTAAACCTAAACTTGAACCTAAAACCAAAACCTATACCCCTCCTCCCTCCCCCCTCCCTTTTTCTCTAGTGATTCTGATTCCATCTTGGTGTATCCTGGGATCTTTGCATTTTTCTTCTTCAATTTACGCTTGATCGACATTTGGTGTGTGATGCTTCATCCTTTATGATGATGTGGTTTGATTCTTTTGGCTCCACCTTAAATTTTGATGCTGGGGCATCGACACTTTGGAGATTGGAGGCTCATCATCTTCTACTAAATCATTTAAGGAAGTGCTCTTTGGTAAGTTTTCTCACTCTATTGAATCGATTAATCTCATTTCAACCTCTTTCATGGTTTTACCATCGCTTTGATGTGGATGTTGAATTATTGGTGAAAACCTTTTGAATTCTCTCTTGTCAAAAATTTGCTTTACTTCATCAAAATTTGGATAAGATTCACACCTTTTTTCATAATCTAAAGGGTGCCTTTTGATTAGTCTTATTAACCCTTGACATATTCAATACAACTTTCTAATGATCTGATTATTCATGTATTTTGCACATCATTCTTACTTCATCTTTAATTGTCAAATGCGCGCTTATTGAAGTGGTCACCCCTTTTTGACATTAAGGAAGAATCTCCTATTGTCCCTGTGTGGTTATCTCTTCCTAATATGCACATCCATTTGTTACTCATCATGTGCTTTTTGTTGTCGGGGCTCCTTTTGGTCAGCCTTTATAACTCAATCAAGCTACCTCTGTGGCTCGAATCCTAGTGGAAATATACATAACTAAAAAATATCATAAGGAAGACTGGATTGGCTCTGAAAAATACGGGTATTCATAAAAGGTGAATTGGAGAATCTTCTAGTTTTTGTTTCATTATAAAATTCATGGCCATGATCATTCAATGTTTTATTCTCCATCCCCATTTAAAAGTGAAATCCTCCCAAAAAAAATCTTGCTCCTAGTCAAGCGATCCCTACATATGTTCAAAAAATAGCCTAATCCTAAGAATGGTTTAAAGGATGCAATTGAGGTTGATTCATTGAATATCAAAGTTATTCTGAACTAGTTTTGGCTCCTACTATTGATGGTTTATGATTTTAGAATGGGGAAGTTGAATTTCCTTTTATCTCTTCTTTAAAGTTGAACATTTCTAATGCGAAGAATAAAAAATTTTCAAAATTATTGGATGATGATTCTATTTCCTCTTATTCTATCCTTGCATTTATGCCTGCTTTGATCGATGAAAATGAAGTTTTCAATGAGGATTTAAATGATGTTGAGCATGTTGAAAATATTTTTGATCAAGATTTAACTATTTGTGCTTTAAATGGTTTTAAATCATCACCGTCTCTCATTTCAAATCTTGATATTCATGTTAATCCTACTTTTCAACTTAATCTAGATTTGGAAGAGGGTGGATTTCCCCTTAAACACTTGGAGAAGTCCCTAAAATGAACAATGTTACTAAATCTTACTATGATGATTAGAGGAAAAGAAAATGGTTTTCAAACTTATCATGCTAAAAGAAAACAAAGTGTTAAAATTACCCTCCCAAATTGTCCAAAACACTAGATCGCATAGCCTCCACACTCTCTCTTAATTAACCCTTGCTCACCCCCCCCTCCTTTTCTTTTTATTATGATTAATTTTCTTGTTTGGAATGTTAGAGGAATTACCTCTATTCAACATTAGAAATCTTTGTCACATTCATAATATTTCTTTACTAATTATTTTGGAACCTCTTATTCATGCTAATTAAATTAACCATGTTGCTAGAATGACCGACTTCAATAAATTTTACTCTAATGTTAGTAATACGATCTAGTTTTTTGGAATAATTTCGTTGATTTTTCTATTATTAATGATTTTTAAAAAGTTGTTAATCCACAAATTTCTTATGGTAACTATTGTGTTTTGGGCTCTTTTGTTTAAGCATCCTATTATAGATCTACTCCAAATCTCCTTTGGGATAATTTGAGGAATTTTTCTACCTTAGTCAACAAACCTTGGTTTGTGGGTGGTGATTTCAATACTAGTCTTTTTTTTCCTTCTGAATGGAGTGGTGGTTGCTCTCCCAATATTCATTCTATGGAAGAAAATTTCAATATGATCCTTGATTGCAATTTGGTTGATATTGGCTTTAAGAGTTCTAATTATACTTGGCAAAACTCTAGACTTTGGCAAAGGTTGGATAGGATTCTTTTTAATACTCATTAGATTACTCAATGGCCTATTACTTCTATTGATCATTTAAGCAGAACCTTGTCTGATCATGCTCCTCTTCTAGTTTCTGGTAAAGATAATTCTAATAGACTTAATAACTCCTCTCCTTTTAGATTCCAACATGTGGATTAAGCATATTGATTTCCTTGATTGTCGATAAAATTGGAAGGCCCTTTACATCCGATAATTCATTTAGGGGATCAATAGACTTTGGTTTAAACTTAAAAGACATAAAAAAAAAATTGGGTTGGTGGAACAAGCATTATTTTAAAAACCTTTTTGCTAATATTAAAGACATGGACATGTTGGTTTGTGATCTTGACATCTCTGTTATGTCTGATCCTCCTAAGCTTATAGATTTGACTGAGGATAAAGATAAACATGTTAATTTCTAAAATGTGGAATAGACTTATTGGTGCTAAAATGCTGCTAGTAAATATATTGCGGATGGTGATAAGAATACTAGGTATTTCCATTCTTTGGTTAACAAAAATAAAGCCTTGAATAACATTCTAAAAATTAAAAATGAAAATGATGATTGGACAATGGAAAAAAATGATACTAAGGATTCGGTGATTGATTACTTTAGAAATATGCTTAATAAGAATTTCCCTTATGAAGAAATTTCTGAATCATACTTGATTCCTTCTATTATTAATAATGATGATAATGATTTGTTTACCATCGTGCCTAATGAAGATGAAAATTTTAAATTTCTTAATAGCATGAATTTTGATTCTGTTACTAGTCCGGCAGGTTTCACTACTCAATTTTTTCAGAAATGCTGGTTTATCATTAAAAATGATTTGATTGAGGCAGTGGTTGATTTTTTTTAATGCTAATCATTTTCCTTGATATTTTTCTAGTACTTCTATTATTCTCATACCTAAAAATAATAACTCAGACTTTTGGAGTGATTTTAGACCTATTAGTCTTTACACCTTTCTCATAAAATTTCCAAAATCCTTACAAATAGACTTAGTCCTTTACTCAATAGAATTATCTCTAAACCAAACTTTTGTTAGAGGTAGATATATTTCGATAATATTTTACTTCCCAAGAATTAATTCATGATCTTGATGCCAAGACTAGAGGGGCAACATTCTTTTCAAAGATATTACCAAAGCCTTTAAATACCTCTTAGGATTTCCTTTTTCATACTCTAAATTTATTTGGGTTTTCTAGAAACTTAACTCTTCTTATTGAAAATTATATTAATAATGCATGGTTTTCGATTTTTCTTAAAGGAGAAGCCTTGGGTTTCTTTCCCTCTTCCCATGGTTTAAGATAAGGGGATCCCTTATCTCTAGCTTTATTTATTATTACTGTTGAGTACTTATCTAGGAGCATCAATGATTTATTCTTAAAAAATCCTAGTATGTACTATATAACTATTTCTCTATTTCCCATCTAAGTTTTAATGATTTCATTATTTTCTAATGCTCATCACATCAAGCATCTTAAGAATTTTTAAATAAATTTGGTAGAAAAGTGGCCTTTCATTCAATGATAACAAAAAGCTATTTTATCACATCCTCTAGTATCTCCACAATAAAATCAATCAAATCCTTCATATCATAAAATTTAAACATCAACACTTACCTCTTAAGTACTTGGGTGCTCTACTCTTTAAAGGCCTGAAATGTTCCCACCTTTTTGATGAGAAAATAAATAAACATAAAATAAATAAACAAAACTAAATAAAAATTAAAATAAATCTAAATAAAAATTAAAATTAAAATAAACTAAAATAAATAAAAATTAATCTAAATAAACCTAAATCTACTAGTTTGGTTAATTTAAAAATTATAAAAATAAAATAAAAACAAATAAAAAAACTCTAAACCCTAAACCCTAAACCTACAACCCTAAACCTAAAATGCTAAACCCTAAAACCCTAAACCATAAACCCTAAACTCGAAACCCTAAAACCCTAAACCCTAAACCTTAAACCCTAAACCCTAAAATCTACAACCCTAAACCTAAAATCCTAAACCCTAAACCCTAAAAACCTAAAATAAATAAAATAAACCTAAACTAAAAAAATAAAATCCTAAAAATAAACATAAACCAAAACTAAAAAATAAAACCAAAAAATAAACCTAAAATAAAAACCTAAAACCTAAACCTAAGAAATAAAATAAAAACCTCAACCTAAACATGAAATAAAATTGAAACCTAAAATATTAATTGAAAATAAAACTACTAAAAAACAAACCTAAACCTAACCTAAACCTAAATATAAACTAAAATAAAAACCTATACTAAATAAATAACTAAACTAAATAAAAAAATAAAAATAAACTTAAATCAAAATAAAAAAATAAAATAAAGCAAAATACATAAAATAAATAAATAAAAAACTACTGGTTTACTTATTTAAAAATAACTAAACCCAATAACTAACCCTAAACCATAAAATAAACCTAAACCCTAAACCCTAAAACATAAAACCCTAAACCTAAAACCCTAAACCCTAAATAAACCTAAACCTAAACCCTAAACCCAAACCCTAAAACCCTAAACCCAAAACCCAAAACCAAACTTAAACCCAAAAAAACCTATAACCCTAAACCTAAAACCTAACTAAACCCTAAACCTAAAAATAACCTAAACCCTAAACCCTAAAAAACTAAAACCCTAAACCCAAAACATAAACCTAAACTAAACCTAAACTAAAATAAAAATAAATTAAAATTAAACCTAAACTAAAATAAACCTAAAAAATAAACATAAAATAAAAAAAAACCTAAACCTAAGAAAATAAAATAAACCTAAACCTAAACCTAAAATAAAAAAAATAAAATTGAAACCTAAAAAATTAAATAAAATAAAACTAACTAAAAAAAATAAACCTAAACCTAAACCTAAAAAATAAACTAAAATAAAAAAACCTAAACTAAAATAAATAAACCTAAAATAAATAAACTAAACTAAATAAAAAAAAACTTAAAAAAAATAAAATATAAAATAAACTAATATATTAAAAATAAATAAATAAACTAAATAAAACCTAAACCTAAATTTACTTTTATAAAAAAAAAAAATAAAATAAAAAATTCTAACCTTAAATCCTAAACCCTAAACCCTAAAAAAACCCTAAACCTAAACCCTAAACCATAAACCCTAAACCTAAACTCTAAACTCTAAAACCCTAAACTACCCTAAACTAAAACCCTAAAACCCTAAACCCTAAAACCTAAACCCTAAAAAACCCTAAACATATAAAACCCTAAAAATCCTAAAACCCTAAACCATAAACCCTAAACCTAAACACTAAACCTAAACCTAAGCTTAAACCTAAACCTAATCCCCTTGAACCTAAACCCAAAACCTAAACCCTCCTCCTCCTCCCCCTCAGATTTTTTCTCTAGTGATTTGATTCCATCTTGGTGTGGATCCTCACAGGGATTTTGCATTTTTCTTCTTCTACAACTGACATTTGTCGACATGGATGCTTCATCCTTTATGATGGTCATGAGTTTGATTCTTTTGGCTCCACCTTAAATTTTGATTACTTCGGCTAGGGCATCCGACACTTTGGAGACTGGAGGCCCTATTGCATCATCTTCTACTAAATCATTTAAGGAAGTGCTCTTTGGTAAGTTTTCTCACTCTATTGAATCGATTAATCTCATTTCAACCTCTTTTCATGGTTTTCCAGCAATTATCAGCTTTGATGTGGATGTTGAATTATTGACGAAACCTTTTGAATTCTCTCTTGTCAGAAAATTTGCTTTACTTCATCAAAATTTGGATAAGATTCACACCTTTTTTTTCATAATCTCTAAAGGGTGCCTTTTCGATTAGTCTTATTAACCCTTGACATATTCCAATACAACTTTCTAATGATCTGGATTATTCACGTATTTTCCACGTCATTCTTACTTCATCTTTAATTGTCAAATGCGCGCTTATTGAAGTGGTCACCCCTTTTTGACATTAAGGAAGAATCTCCTATTGTCCCTGTGTGGTTATCTCTTCCTAATATGCACATCCATTTGTTACTCATCATGTGCTTTTGTTGTTGGGCTCTTTTGGTCGCCTTTTATAACTCAATCAAGCTACCTCGGCTCAATCCTAGTGGAAATATACATAACTAAAAAATATCATAAGGAAGACTGGATTGGCTCTGAAAAATACGGGTATTCATAAAAGGTGAATTGGAGAATCTTCTAGTTTTTTGTTTCATTATAAAATTCATGGCCACGATCATTCAGAATGTTTTCTTTTCCATCCCCATTTAAAAAGTGAAATCCTCCCAAAAAAATCTTGCTCCTAGTCATGATCCCTACATATGTTCAAAAATAGCCTCAATCCTAAGAATGGTTTAAAGGATGCAATTGAGGTTGATTAATTGAATATCAAAGTTATTAGAACTAGTTTTGGCTCCTACTATTGATGTGGCTTCAGCTGATTTTTAGAATGGGAAGGATGAATTACCTTTTATCTCTTATTTAAAGTTGAACATTTCTAATGCAGAGAATAACAAATTTTCAAAATTATTGGATGATGATTCTATTTCCTCTTATTCTATCCTTGCATTTATGCCTGCTTTGATCGATGAAAATGAAGTTTTCAATGAGGATTTAAATGATGTTGAGCATGTTGAAAATATTTTTTGATCAAGATTTAACTATTTGTGCTTTAAATGGTTCTAAATCATCTCTCATTTCAAATCTTGATATTCATGTTAATCCTACTTTTCAACTTAATCTAGATTTGGAAGAGGGTGGATTTCCCCCTAAACGCTTGGAGAAGTCCCCTAAATTGGTGAACAATGTTACTAAATCTTACTCAGATGATGATTCTAGAGGAAAAGAAAATGGTTTTCAAACTTATCATGCTAAAAAGAAAACAAAGTGTTAAAAATTACCCTCCCAAATTGTCCAAAAAAAACTAGATCAGCTACGACCTCCTACTCCTCTCTTAATTAACCCTTGCTCAACTCCTTTTCTTTTTTATTATGATTAATTTTCTTGTTTGGAATGTTAGAGGAATTGCTACCCCTCTCTATTCATAGTCGCATTAGAAATCTTTGTCACATTCATAATATTTCTTTACTAATTATTTTGGAACCTCTTATTCATGCTAATAAAATTAACCATGTTGCTAGAATGACTTCAATAAATTTTACTCTAATGTTAGTAATGATCTAGTTTTTGGAATAATTTTTGATTTTTTCTATTATTAATGATTTTCAAAAGTTGTTAATCCACAAATTTCTTATGGTAACTATTGTGTTTTGGGCTCTTTTGTTTAAGCATCCTATTATAGATCTACTCCAAATCTCCTTTGGGATAATTTGAGGAATTTTTCTACCTTAGTCAACAAACCTTGGTTTGTGGGTGGTGATTTCAATACTAGTCTTTTTTTCTTCTAAAGTGGTGGTTGCTCTCCCAATATTCATTCTATGGAAGAATTTTTCAATATGATCCTTGATTGCAATTTGGTTGATATTGGCTTTAAGAGTTCTAATTATACTTGGCAAAACTCTAGACTTTGGCAAAGGTTAGATAGGATTCTTTTTAATACTCATTAGATTACTCAATGGCCTATTACTTCTATTGATCATTTAAGCAGAACCTTGTCTGATCATGCTCCTCTTCTAGTTTCTGGTAAAGATAATTCTAATAGACTTAATAACTCCTCTCCTTTTAGATTCCAGAACATGTGGATTTAGCATATTGTTTTCCTTGACGTTGTCGATAAAAATTGGAAGGCCCCTTTACATCCTGATAATTCATTTAGGGGGATCAATAGACTTTGGTTTAAACTTAAAAGACATAAAAAAAAAATTGGGTTGGTGGAACAAGCATTATTTTAAAAACCTTTTTGCTAATATTAAAGACATGGACATGTTGGTTTGTGATCTTGAAATCTATGTCTGATCCTCCTAAGTTTATGATTTGACTGATTATAGATTTGACTGAGGATAAAGATAAACTTGTTAATTTCTAAAATGGAATAGACTTATTGGTGCCAAAATGCTAGTAAACATATTATGGATGGTGATAAGAATACTAGGTATTTCCATGCTTTGGTTAACAAAAAAAGAGAGCCTTGAATAATATTCTAAAAAATTAAAATGAAAATGATGATTGACATTATGGAAAAATGATATTAAGGATTCTGATTGATTACTTTAGAAATATGCTTAATAAGAATTTCCTTATGAAGAAATTTCAAATCATACTTGATTCCTTCTATTATTAATAATGATGATAATGATTTGTTTACCATCGTGCCTAATGAAGATGAAAATTTTAAATTTCTTAATAGCATGAATTTTGATTCTGTTAGTCCGGTTTCACTACTCAATTTTTTTCAAATGTGGTTTATCATTAAAAATGATTTGATTGAGGCAAGGGTTGATTTTTTTTTAATGCTAATCCTTTTCCTTGATATTTTTCTAGTACTTCTATTATTCTCATACCTAAAAAGGATAACCCGACTTTTGGAGTGATTTTAGACCTATTAGTCTTTGCACCTTTCTCAATAAACTGATTTCCAAAATCCTTACAAATAGACTTAGTCCTTTACTCAATAGAATTATCTCTATAAACCAAACTGGTTTTGTTAGAGGTAGATATATTTCTGACAATATTTTACTTGCCCAATAATTAATTCATGATCTTGATTCCAAGACTAGAGGGGGCAACATTCTTTTCAAATCTGATATTACCAAAGCCTATGATAACACCTCTTAGGATTTCCTTTTTCATACTCTAAATTTATTTGGGTTTTCTAGAAACTTAACTCTTATTGAAAATTATATTAATAATGTTTGGTTTTCATTTTCTTAAAGGAGAAGCCTTGGGTTTCTTTCCCTCTTCCCATGGCTTAAGACAAGGGGATCCTTATCTCTAGCTTTATTTATTATTACTGTTGAGTACTTATCTAGGAGCATCAATGATTTATTCTTAAAAAATCCTAGTATGTACTATATAACTATTGGTGTTCTCTCTATTTCCCATCTAAGTTTTTCCAATGATTTCATTATTTTCTGCAATGCTCATTACATCAAGCATCTTAAGAATTTTTTAAATAAATTTGGTAGAGAAAGTGGCCTTTCATTTAATGATAACAAAAGCTATTTTATCACATCCTCTAGTATCTCCAATAATAAAATCAATCAAATCCTTCATATGAAAAATTTTAAACATCAACACTTACCTCTTAAGTACTTGGGTGCTCTGCTCTTTAAAGGCCTGAAATGTTCCCACCTTTTTGATGAGTTAATTCAAAAAATTACAAATAAAATATCTATTTGGGAATTCCATTTACTATCCTTTGGTGGTAGGCTCACTATCCTTAAAAGCACTTTCAACTCTATGCCTTTTTATTTGATTCAAACTATTATTCCCACTAATGCTACTCTAATTAGAATTGATCGTTTGCTTAAGAAATTTTTTTGGGGCTCTAATAATTCTATCAATAGAATGCATTGGACATCTTGGCATAAATGTTGTGGTCCTTTGGGTGACGGTGCTCTTGGTTGCAAACCTATTCGTGAAGCTATCATTGCTTTCTCTCATAAACTCTGGTGGAATTTTAGAAAGAATGATAGCCTTTGGGCTAATTTTATGATGAAACAATATTGTCAAGGAAAACACCCTCTTAACTATGCTTATAAAGTTGGTGACTCTCCGTTTGGAAAAGGCTTTGTTACATTAAATGGGTTGTCGGATCATTAATATCTTGGGGTATCCACGTTCTTCTCTTTGGCGAAATTTGATTGGCAATGGTTTGATTGACACCCAATTATGTACCCACTATACTACTACTATCAAAGTTAATTCTTTTTGGCTCAATAATAATCAGAATTAAAATAAACTTGAGAACTATATCTATATTTCTCTTTTTGACAATTTTAGAAATATTCCCATTATTTCTAACAAACTTGATCAAATTCTTTTTAAACTTTCTCATAATGGTGATTTTGTTCTTAAAGAGGTTAAGAACTTTATTAAAGATAAACAACACCCTTGTAATGTTTTTATTAAAATTTGGAACAATATCATTCCCATTTCTTATTCAATTTTAGCTTGAGGATTTTGAATAACTATATTCTTTAGACTCTTCACTAGACTAAAGGGTTTTATTTACCTTCAAAGTGATATTGTTGCTTTCATATTGAAAATGTAAATCATGTCTTTGTAAATGGTGATATTGCTTTCAAAATTATGGTTTTGGTATGATGATTTATTTAATTCCAACTATTTTTATGGTTCCCTTTCTTTATATCAACTTCTTGAAGCCTATTTCAAAAACACTGTGAAAGATCATATAAAAGTTTTAATTGCTATTACCCTTATCTGATTCATCTGGATGGATAGAAATGATGCTAAATATTGTGGTATTCCTATGAAACATAAAAAGATCTTGGCTAGAACTAAAGAAAAAATTCATGCTCTTTTTAATGCCAATCTTATTAGTAACATTCATTTTAGAGGTTACAAATTTGTAGCTAAAAAATTGGGTATCATTCTGCCTGATCTTGACTCTCAAAAAGGTGCTAGAATTATCCATTGGATCAAACCTAATGATAATGTGATTAAAGAAATGGTTCTGTTGCTTCCAATAAATATGGTTGTGGTGGTATCCTTAGGGAATATAAAGGTACTAACATATGTGCTTTTGTCTACCCTCTCAAAGCCTGATATGTTCTCTCTACCGAGCTTATGGCTGTTATTAAAGCAATTAAAATTTATTTGAATGGAGGTTTCCTCAACATCTAAATTGAAGTTGATGCTCTCTTGCTTCTTGATTTCCTTAATTCTAATAGAAATGGGGATGAATTATTTTATCTTCTTGATCATACAAAAATTATGCTTTCTTTCAAGTTTATTTTAAAATTTCCCACATCCTTGTCAAAGGTAATGCTTGTGATGATTATTTAGCTAATCTTGCCAACTGATTGAGTTACTTTATTTAACAACCAAACTTTGCCTAAATTATTAAGAGTTTTAGTTAACTGATAATAGGATTGCCTTATCTCATTATTTCTTAGATTGGTTTTATCATTATTTTTGATGATCTTTTGTTTTTGTTTTGGCCTTGTTAAACCCTCTTTTTGGTTGTGAACTTCTAATTTTACTCTTTGGGGTTTTATTTTTTCAACTCTTATTTTATTTTAGCCTGGTTGTTTCTTGATGATTTTGTTAGTGCAACCCGGGTGTTTTGGTTTTTCAGTGGTTGCTAATTGTCTAGTCGCTATTTTACCAACTTTATCCCTTGGCTATTTTATTTCCTTCTTTGGGTTGCAGCTTGTAGTAGAGAATTTCTTTTGTATGGTTTTTTCCTTTTGGCCTACCTACAAACCTATTATATCTATGTTGTAATGGTTAATTATGTGGTTTGGTTGGCTAACTGGTTGGTCAATTTTTGGTTGCTTGGTGATGGTTGTTTTAGGTGATTTATCTCTGCTTGATTTTAGCATGGTGGAGGTGGTCGGCAAACCTTATTTGCTCTATTTTGTTGACTAGGGGTGGTGGTTGGTTTGACTATTTCTATTTGGATTCTTTTTTTATGTGTTGGACCTCCCATACTACGTTTTGGGTTTGGGTATATTCAAATGGTGGTTTGAACGCTATATGGCTATTATTGGGCCTTTGGTGATGTCGGTTAGGTACCTTTCTGTCTTTTTTGTTTTTTGGCTTGTTATTTGTCTAATTGGGCTCTATATCTTTCTATCGTTGGCTAGTTTTTCTACCTTTATGGATTTGTTTTTCTTTGCCTGATTGGGTTTGGAGGTCGTTGTCTTTCTCTCCCCTTCCTGGGCTATTGGATGTTTCGCTTGATGACTGTTGGTCTTAATATCGATGTATTTTGTTTTGATGACTTGGATCTTCTCATGCTGAGGTGGTTTAGGAGGATTTTTGATGGTGGTTGACTGGTTGTTGGTTGGACTAGTTGAGGAGTGGTCGCTTGGCTATTTTTTTCCGCTCCTTGGTGACCGCCTGAACCTGTTGTCTTTCTATGATTGTTTTCTTTCTAGTTTCCCCTACTTGGTCTCACCTCTCTTGACTGCAGCAAAACACCCTTTTCCTGCTTGAATGGCAGCCTTGCTCCCCACCCCTCTTGTTGTTAGGCTGGGGTTTTTCTATTTGGTGGAAGGATTTGAGCACTTATGGTTTTCTTTTTTGCTCTTATTTTGTCTCTTTTTAGTGTTGTCACCCATGTCATGATGCTTGCTTCTATTGAATTGGCTATTCCTTTTTGGTGGAGGCTCGTGGTGCTCATACTGTTTTGCTACTATCCTGGTTGCTTGCATTGTCTTATTAAGCTTGATTATTCTGGTTTGGTGCTTGTCGCTATATTTGCTATTTTGAGGATTTTATAGCTTGGTGGAGGACCTTTTGGATAATGTGTGAAATGAGGTATTTTGGCAATGATGGCTTTAATGTTTCCCACTCTTTCTTCTTGGTCGGTAGCACTATATGTAATTGTAACCCTTCTCCTAAGTTTGATGCTTACATATAATGTTGCTCGTGAGATGATTGTAACTCGAGCTGAGTTTTTCTTTACTTTACTCCTTTTATGTTCTCTTACTCTTTATCCTTGATTAATTGTAGTCATTCTTCCAAATGTATGTTGCGATTTCTTTTACAAGCTAGAAGACTCTTTGTGGATCTTGCATAATCAAGAACCAGATGAAGTTGGTCTTTACATGGATTTTCATTTGTTATTTATTTGATATTTTCTTTTGCTTTCTTTACTTAATTATTGTAGTTAGAGGTTTATCTCTTTAGGACATATTTTAGCTCTTTGAGCATTAGCATAGAGATTTACTCCTTTAAGGACTTTGTACCTTTTCTTTGTGGCAATAAAATATCCCTAATTTCCTTTAAAAAACCAACCTAAAACCTAAACCCTAAACCCAAACCCTAATCCCTAAACCCTAAAACTAAAACCTAAACCTAAACTAAATAAAACCTAAAAATAAAATAATAAATAAATAAACCTAAACCTAATAAAATAAAATAAAATAAAGTAAAGAAAACCTAAACTAAACATAAACATAAAACCTAAACCTAAACCTAAACCTAAACTAAAATAAATAAAATAAAAATTAAAACTAAATTAAAATAAAATAGATAAAAACCTAAAGTCAAATAAAAATAAAATAAACCTAAAAATAAAAATCCTAAATAAAATAAAAACTAAAAATAAAACAAACCTAAAATAAAATAAAATAAAAACTAAATAAAAATCTAAACCTAAAAAAACTAAAATAAATAAGAAATAAAACCTAAACCCTAAACTTAAAAAAATCTAAACCTAAAATAAATAAAATAAAATAAAACTAAACCTAAACTAAAATAAATAAAACCTAAACCTAACCTAGAATAAACTAAACCAAAATCCTAAACTAAATAAAATAAAATAAACTAAAAATAAACCTAAAATAAACTAAACCTAATCCCTAAACTAATTAATATAAAATAAACTAAAAATAAACCTAAACCTAATCTAAAAATAAAACCTAAAAATAAACCTAAAATAAAAACTTAAAACCTAAACCAAAAAATAAAATAAAAACCTTAACCTAAACCTAAAAATAAAAAAAATAAAACCTAAACCAAAAAAATAAAATAATAAAAAACATAAACCTAAACCTAAACCTAAAAAATGAACTAAAATAAAAAACCTAAACTAAAACAAATAAACCTAAAATAAATAAACTAAACTAACCAAAAATAAAAAATAAACCAAAATTAAAAAATTAAAAAAATTAAAATAAATACATCTAAACCTACCGATTTACTTAATCTAAAAAAAATCCTAAACCCTAATCCCTAAATATTAAATCCTAAAGCCAAAAGCCTAAACACTAAACCTACAACTCTAAATCCTAAACCCTAAACCCTAAACCCTAAAACCCTAAACCCAAATCCCTAAACACTAAACCCTAAACCCTAAACCCTAAACCCTAAAAGATAAACCCTACACCCTAAACCCTAAACCCTAAACCCTAAAAACCTAAAAACCTAAAAACCTAAACCTAAACTAAATAAACCAAAAAATAAAATAAATAAATAAACCTAAACCTAAATAAAATAAAATAAATAAAATGAAATAAAAAACCTAAACTAAAACCTAAACCTAAATAAAAAAAATAAAATAAAATAAATAATAACCTAAACTAAAAAAAAAATAAAATAAACCTAAGAATAAAAAACCTAAACAAAATAAAGAGTAAACAAAAAAATAAAAATAAAATAAACCTAAAATAAAATAAAATAAAAACTAAATAAAAACCTAACCACTAAACCTAAACCTACCGGTTTACTTAATTTTCTAAAAAAAACCCTAAACCTTAAACCCTAAATCCTAAACACTAAACCCTAAACCCTAACCTAAACCCTAAATCAAACCCCAAATAAATAAAACTAAACCTAAACCTAAACCCTAAACCTTAAACCCTAAACCCTAAACCAAACCCTAAAACCCTAAATAAACTAACCTAAACCTAAACTAAACCCTAAAACCCTAAACTAAAAACCCTAAACTAAACACTAAACCCTAAACCCTAAACCCTAAACCTAACTAAACTAATAAACTTAAACTCTAAACCTAAACCCTAAACCCTAAACTAAAATAAAAAAACTAAACTAAACTAAACCAAAACCTAAAACCCTAAACCTAAACTAAAACCTAAAAAACCTAAAACTAAACTCTAAACCTAAACCTAAACTAAAACCTAAATCAACCTAAACTCTAAACTATAAACCCTAAATCAAAACCCTAAATAAACCCTAAACTTAAACCTAAACCTAAAACTAAACCTAAACTAAATTATAAACCCTAAACCCTAAACCCTAAACTAACCCTAAAACCCTAAACCTAAACTAAACTAAACTAAACCCTAAACCTAAAACCCTAAACCCTAAAGTTTAAAAAACCCTAAACCCTAAACCTAAATAAACCCTAAAACCCTAAAACACTAAACTAAACCTAACCCTAAACCCTAAAAACCTAAAAACCTAAACCTAAACTAAATAAAACCTAAAAATAAAATAAATTAATAAAATATAAAATTAAATACAATAATAAGATAAAATAAAATAAAAACTTAAACTAAAACTTAAACTTAAACAGAAAAATAAAATAAAATAAATAAATTAAAATAAAGTAAAGAAAAACCTAAACTAAACTAAAAAATAAAATAAACCTAAGAATAAAAAACACTAATAAAATAAAAACTAAATGTAAAATAAAAAATAAAATAAACCTAAAATAAAATAAAATAAAAACTAAATAAAAACCTAAACCTAAAATATAAACCAAAAGAAAACCTAAAAAATAAATAAAAATAAAATAAACCCTAAACTAAAAAAAAATCTAAACCTAAACTAAATAAAATAATATAAAGTAAAATAAATAAACCTAAAAATAAAATAAACTAAAATAAATAAAACCCAAACCTAAACCTTAATTAAACTAAACCTAAACCATAAATAAAATAAAATAAACTAAAAATAAACCTAAACCTAAACTAAAAAATAAAACCTAAAATAAACCTAAAACCTAAACCTACAAAATGAAATAAACCTAATCCTAAACCTAAAAAAATAAAAAAATAAACTTAAACCTAAAAAAAACAAAATAAAAAATAAACTCAACTAAAAAATAAACCTAAACCTAAACCTAAAAAATGTACTAAAATAGAAAACCTAAACTAATATAAATAAACTAAAATAAATAAAAATAAAAAATAAACTTAAATAAAAATAAAAAATAAAATAAACTAAAATAAATAAAAGATTAACTAAATAAACCTAAACATAATGGTTTACTTAATTTAAAAAAAAACCCTAAACCTAAATCCTAAATAATAAACCTCTAAACCCTAAAACTTACTCTAATCCCTTAAACCTAAACGTACAACCCTAAACCCTAAACCCTAAACTCTATACCCTAAACCCTAAACCCTCCACCTTAAACCCTAAGTCATAAACCCTAAACCCTAAATCTACAACCCTAAATCCTAAACCTTAAACCCTAAACCCTATAAAACACTAAACCCTAAACCCTAAGCTAACCCTAAACCCTAAACCCTAAACCATCAAAACCCTAAACCCTAAAGCCTAAACACTAAACTCTAAACCCTAAACCCTAAACCCTAAACCCTAACCCTAAACACTAAACCTTAAAACCCTAAACCTAAAACCCTATAGCCCAAACAGTAAACCTTAAACCCTAAACCCTAAACCCTAAACCATAAAACCTAAAAAACATAAACCTAAACTAAATAAAACCTAAAATAAAATAAATAATAAACTTAAACTAAATAAACTAAAACCTAAACTAAATAAACCTAAACCTAAACTAAAAAAATAAAATAGTAAATTAATAAAATATAATAATAATAACTAAATTAAACTAAATAAAAAAATAAAATAAACCTAAAATAAACATAAAATAAAATAAATAAACTAAATAAAACCTAAACATAATAAAACTATATATAATAAAAATACTAAACCTAAACTAAATTATAAACCTAAACCTAAATCTAAACTATAACACTAACCTTAAACCATAAAATAACCCTAAACCCTAAACCCTAAATAACCCTAAAAACCCTAAACCTAAACCTAAACCCTAAATTAACCTAAACCCTAATGCTTAAACCAAACCTAAACCCTAAACCTAAACATAAATAAACCCTAAACTAAATAATAATCCCTAAACCTAAAACTAAACCTAAACTAATCTAAACCTAAACCCTAAACAAACCTAAATTAAACCCTAAAACCTAAACATTAAACCCTAAACTTAAAACCTAAACTAAACTAAAATAAACTAAACCTAAATCCTAAACTAAATCTAAACCTAACCTAACCCTAAACTATAAACCTAAACTTAACTAACCCTAAACCTAAACCTCTCCTAAACACTAAAGCCTAAACCTTAAACCCTAAACCTTAAACCCTAACCTAACCTAACCCTAAACCCTAAACCCTAAAACACCTAAACCATAAAGCTTAAACACTAAACCCTAAACCCTAACCCTAAACTATAAATCATAAAACCCTAACCCTAAAAACCTAAACTGTAAACCCTAAACCCTAAACCCCAATTAAAAACCTTAAAACCTAAACCTAAACTAAATAAAACCTAAAAATAAAATAAATAAAAAAACCTAAACCTAAATAAAATAGTAAAATAAAATAAAATAAAAACCTAAACTAAAACCTAAAATAAAATAAAATAAAAAATAAAAACAAACTAAAATAAAATAAAGAAAAACTTAAACTAAACTATAAAATAAAATAAACGTAGAATAAAAAATCTTAATAAAATTAAAAAATGTAAAATAAAAATAAAATAAACTAAAAATAAAATAAAATAAAAATTAAATAAAAACCTAAACCTAAAATATAAACCTAAAAATAAAACCTAAAACTTAAACTAAAAAAATCTAAGCCTAAACTAAATAAAACAAAATAATTTAAAATAAATAAATTTTAAAATAAACTAAACTAAAATAAATAAAACCTAAACCTAAACCTAAAATAAACTAAACCTAAACCTAAAACTGAACCCTAAATAAAATAAAATAAACTAAAAATAAACTTAAACCTGAAATAAAAAAATAAAACCTAAAAATAAACATAAAATAAAATCTTAAATCCTAAACCGATAAAAATAAAATTAATACTAAAAATAAAAAATAAAACCTAAACCAAATAAATAAAATAAAAATAAATCTCAATTAAAAAATAAACCTAAAGCTAAATATAAACCTAAATAATAAACTAAAATAAATACCTTAAGGAAAAATAAATAAACCTAAAATAAAAAAACTAACCTAAATAAAAATAAAAAATAAACCTAAATAAAAATAAATAAAATAAAATAAACTAAAATAAATAAAAAATAAACTAGATAAACTAAATAAACCTAAACTTGCTGGTATACTTAATTAAAAAAACCCTCAACCCTAAATCCTAAACCCTAAACCTTAATCCCTAGAACTAACCCTAAACCCTAAACGCTAAACCTACTACCCTAAACCTACAATTCTAAACTTTAAACCCTAAACCCTAAAAAACCTAAATCCTAAACCCTAAACCGTATGCCCTAAACCATAAACCCTAAGCTTTAAACTTTAAACCTACAACCCTAAATCCTAAACCCTAAACACTAAACCCCAAAAAACCCTTAACCATAAACCCTAAGCCCTAATTTAACCCTAAATCCTAAACCCTAAAAACCCTAAACCTAAAGCTTAAATAATAAACCATAAACCTTAAACCCTAAACACTAACTTTAAACCCTAAAACCATAAACACTAAACCCTAAACCATAAACCATAAGCCCTAAAAACCTAAAAAGCTAAACCTAAAAAAAATAAAATCTAAAAATACAGTAAATAAAAAAAACCTAAACCTAAATAAAATAAAATGAACCTAAGAATAAAAAACTAAAATAAAATAAAAACTAAATGTAAAATAAAAAAAAAATAAACTTAAAATAATACTAAAATAAAATAAAATAAAATCTAAACCTAAACCTAAAAAACTAACAGTAAACCATAAACCCTAAACCTACAACACTAAACCCCAAACCCTAAAAAACCCTAAACCCTAAGATAACCCTAAACACTAAACCCAAAACCCTATTTCTTAAAACCTAAACCCTAAACCCTAACCCTAACCTTAAACCCTAAACCTTAAACCCTAAACCCAAACACCCTAAACAGTAAACCCTAAACCTTAAACCCTAAACACTAAACTAACCCTAAACCCTAAACCCTAAATGCTAAAAACCTTAAACCCTAAAGCCTAAACACAAAACCCTAAACCCTAAACACTAAATCTTAACCCTCAACCTTTAACCCTAAAACCCTAAACCCGAAAACCCTAAACCTTAAACCCTGAAAACCAAAAAAAAATGAAACCTAAACAAAATAAAACCTAAAAATAAAATAAATAAAAAACCTTAAACCTAAACAAAATAAAATAAACCTAAGAATAAAAAACATAAAAATAAAAAAAAAAATATAAATTTAATAAACCTAAAAAAATAAAATAAAAACTAAATAAAAACCTAAACCTACGGTTTACTAAATTTTATTAAAAAAAACCATAAACCCTAAACCCTAAACCCTAAATCCAAAACCCTAAATCCTAAACCCTAAACCCAAAAACTAACCATAAACAGTAAACCCTAAACTTATAATCGTAAACCCTAAACCCTAAAAGTCCATAAACCAAAACACCCAAAACCCAAAACCCTAAACCATAACTTTTAACCTTAAACCATAAACCCTAAGCTAACCCTAAACCCTAAACCCTAATGCTTAAACCCTTAACCCTAAACCCAAAATCCTAAACCCTAAACCCTAAACCATAAAACCCTAAACCTTAAACCCTAAACTAACCCTAAACCCTAAACACTAAACCCTAAACTTTAAACCCTAAAACTAACCCTAAACTTAAACTAAACTCTAACACTAAACCTAAACTAAACCCTAAACCTAAACTTAAACCTAAAACCTAAACCCTAAACCCAAAATTCAACCTAAAACATAAACACTAAACTCTAAACTCTAAACCCTAAACTAAATCAGAACTCCTAAACTAAACCCTAAATTAAAACCCTAAACCCTAAACCTAAACCCTAAACCTAATTCAAACTCCTAAACTTAAATCCTAAAAAACCCTAAACTAAACTTAAACTAACTAAACTAACCTAAACCATAAAACCCCTAAACCCTAAAGCCTAAAATTAAACCCTAAACCAAAACATTAAATCCTAAAATCCTAAACCCTAAAATGATAAATCGTAAACCGTAAACCCTATACCCTAAACCCTAAAAATCGAAAAACCTAAACCTAAACTAAATAAAAAAAATCTAAACCTAAATAAAATAAAATAAAATAAAAATAAAAACCTAAACCTAAAAATAAAATAAAATAAAAAATAAAAATAAAATAAAATAAAATAAAGAAAAACTTAAACTAAACTAAAAAATAAAATAAACCTAAGAATAAAAAACCTTAATAAAATAAAAACTAAACGTAAAATAAAAATAAAATAAACCTAAAATAAAATAAAAAAATAAATAAAAACCAAAACCTAATATATAAACTTAAAAATAAAACCTAAAAAATAATTATAAAATTAAACCTAAACCATTAACTAAAAAAAACTAAACCTAAACTAAATAAAATAAAATAAACTAAAATAAATAAACCTAAAACTAACTAAAACTAAAATAAATAAAACCTAAACCTAAACCTAAAATAAACTAAACCTAAACCTAAACTAAACCCTAAATAAAATAAAATATAAAATAAACCTAAACCTAAACTAAAAAAATAAAACCTAAAAATAAACCTAAAATAAAACCTAAACCTAAAAATAAAAAATAAAACATAAACCTAAACCTAAAAATAAAATAAACTAAACATAAAAATAAAATAAAATAAAACTAAACTAAAAAAATAAACTAAACCTAAATAAAATAAATTAAAATTAAAACTAAACTAAATAAATAAATAAACCTAAATAAAAATAAAATAACTAAAATAAATAAATAAAAAAACTAAAATTTAAAAACTAAACCTAAATAAAACTATAAATCTAAACCTAAACCATAAATAAAATAACTAAATAAAATTAAATAAATAAAATAAAATAAACTTAAAATAAAACCTAAACCTAAACCTACAAACTATAAATAAATAAAATAAACCTAAACCTAAATAACCTAAACTAAAATAAATAAACTAAAATAAACCTAAACCTAAACTAAAATAAAATAAACCCTAAACTAAAATAAACCCTAAATAATCCTAATCCTAAAATAAAATAAAACCTAAACCTAAAAAAAACCCTAAACACTAAAATAAACTAAACCTAAACCCTAAACCTAAAATAAAATAAACTAAAATAAAAAATAAACCTAAAATAAAAACTAAATAAAATTAAACTAAATGTAAAATAAAAAATAAAATAAACCCAAAATAAATAAAATAAAATTAAATAAACCTAAACCCTAACCTAAACTTTTCTTAATTTAAAAAAAAACTTAAACCCTAAACCAAAAAAACTAACCTAAACCTAAACCCTAAACCTAAACCCTAAACCCTAAACTAACCCTAAACACTAAACCCTACACCCTAAACCTTAAACCTTAAATAAACCCTAAACTTAAACCTAAAACTAAAACCTAAACTTAAACCTAAATTTAAACCCTAAATAATTAAACCCTAAACCTAAACACTAATAAAACCTAAACTAAAATATAAACCCTAAATAAAACCTAAACTAAAACCTAAACCTAATAAAATAAAACCTAAAATAAATAAAACCTAAACTTAAACTTAAATTAAATAAAATAATAATAAAATAAAACTATAAACCTAAACTCTAAAACTAAATAAACTTAAACCCTAAATCTAAACTAACCCTAAACCCAATTAACCCTAAACTAAACTTAAAACCTAAAACCTAACCCTAAAAATAACTAACCTAAAACTCTAAAACCTAAATTAATTAAACTAACTCCTAAACTAAAAAAAAACTTAAACCTTAAACTCTAAACCTAAACTCCTAAACCTAAAACTTAAACCTAACCTAACTTAACAAACCTAAAAAACACTAACCTAAACAAAAACTATAAACCTTAAAATCCTAAATCTACCCTAAATACTAAACCCAAACCTAACTAAACCTAAACTTAAACCCTAAACTTAAACCTAAACCCTAAACTCCTAACTAAACCTTAAACCTAAATAAAATTTTAAACCCTAAACCTAAAACTAAACCTAAACTAAACCCTAAAACTATAAACCCTAAAACCCTAAACTTAAAACTAAACCCTAAACTCCTAAAACCTAAACTAACTTAAACCCTAAACCCTAAACCTAAACCCTAAACTAAACCCTAAACCCTAAACCTAAACCTAAACACTAAACCCCTAAACCTAAAACCCTAAACCCTAAACCCTAAACACTAAACCCTAAACCTACCCTAAACCCTAAAACTCTAAATCATAAACCCTAAACCCTAAACCTTGAAAACCTAAACTAAATAAAACCTAAAAATAAAATAAATAAATAAACCTAAACCTAAAGAAAATAAAAAATAAAATAAAATAAAAAATAAACCTAAAATAAAATAAAATAAAAAATAAAAATAAACTAAAATAAAAGAAAGAAAAAACTAAACTAAACTAAAAAAAATAAAACTAAGAATAAAAACCTTAATAAAATAAAACTAAATAAAATAAAAATAAAATAAACCTAAAATAAAATAAAATAAACACTAAATAAAAACCTAAACCTAAAAAAATAAACCTAAAATGAATAAAAAGTAAAGCCTAAACCCTAAACTAAAAAAAGCCCTAAACAATAACATAAAATAAAATAAATAAAATAAAATAAACCTATACCTAAACTAAAATAAACTAAGCTAAAATAATAAAAATTCTATACCTAAACTTAAAATAAACTAAACTCTAAAACTTAAGAAACCTAAATAAAAACCTAAACCCTAAGAATGGGCAGAACCTTGATGGCAAGAATATCACCATCAACCAAGATCGCCTAGATCTGATGGAGGAAGAGGCAACAAAGTATCAGGTGGTGGGGGGATCTGAGGTGCCGGATATGGAGGTGGTGGTAAGAGTAGTGGTGGTTATGGAGGCAGAGGATGATGAGGTTACAACATGGTGGTGGCGAGGGAGAGATCGGGATATGATGGTGGATCCCACTACTGAGAGGCCGTGGTGGTTCTGATGGGAACTGAGAAATTGAGAACCGATCCGACCGCCGCTTATGGAACGTGTCTTTATAGAGATGGTTCTACTTATCAGTGGTTTTTATTTTGGGTGCTCATTTTTATCTATATCACATGTCATAAAAACTTGGGATGATACTTTGTTGATGAAATGTTGAATCTGAATTTGTTCTCTATTAAAAAAAGAAAACCTTAAACCTTAAACCACTAGTTAATTTTTTTTTAAAAAAACCCTAAACCCTATATAAACCTAAACCCAAAACCAAAACCCTACACCCTAAACCCTAATCCCTAAACCATAAACTAACTAAATACTAAACCTAAACCCTACCCTAAACCCTAAAACCATACACCTAAAACCCTAAACCCTAAACCTTAAACCCTAAACCCTAAAATCCCTAAACCCTAAAGCATAAACACTAAACCATAAACTAAACCCCAAACCCCAACCTTAAACCCTAAACCTAAACCCTAAACCATAAACCCCAAACCATAAACCCTAAATCCTAAACCCTAAACCTTTACCCTAAAAAGCTAAAATCCTTAACCAAAACTAAATAAAACCTAAAAATAAAATAAATAAATAAATAAACATAAATCAAAATAAAATAAAAAATAAAATAAAACTAAAACATAAACCTAAACCTAAACTTAAACTAAACCTAAAAAATAAAATATAAAATAAAACTAAATTAAATAAAATAATAAATAAAAACCTACACTAAAATAAAAAATGAAAACCTAAATAAAAATAAAACTAAACCTAAAATGAAAATAAAATAAACCTAAAATAAAATAAAATAAAAACCTAAACCTAAATAATAAACCTAAAAATAAAACTTAAAAATAAATAAAAAATAAAACCTAAAGCCTAAACTAAAAAAAACCTAAACCTAAAATAAACCTTAAACTAAACTAAAATAAACTAAGCTAAAATAAATAAACCTAAACCTAAAATAAACTACACCTAAACCTAAACCTAAACTAAATAAAATATAAAATAAAAAATAAACCTAAACCTAATTTAAAAAATAAAACCTAAAATAAACCTAAACTTAAAATAAACCTAAAATAAAAAATAAAACCTAAACATAAAAAATAAAATAAAATAAAACTAAACTAAAAAATAAAATAAATAAACCTAAATCTAAAAGATAAACTAAAATAAATAAAAAACAAAAAATAAAAAATAAAAAAATAAAAAAACTAAAATAAATGAAGACTAAATAAACTAAATAAACCTAAACCTATATTTACTTAGTTTTTTTTTCATAAAAAAACCCTAAACCCTAAACCCTAAACCATAAAACCCTAAACCCTAAACCATGAAACCCTAAACCCCAAATTTAAAACCCTAACCCTAAACCCTAAACCTTAAACCCTAAAACCCTAAAGCCTAAAGCCTAAATACTAAACCCTAAACCCTAAACCCTAAACCCTAACCCCAAACCCTAAACCCTAAATCCTAAACCGTAAACCTAAACCTAAAGTAACTAAATAAAATTAAAAATTAAACATAAAACCTAATTAACCTAAACCTAAACATAAACCCTAAGAATGGGATGAACCTTGATGACAGGAATATCACCATTAACCACGCTTAGTCTAGATCTGGAAGAGAGGTGAGGCAGTTATCATAGTGGTGGTGGGGATCTAGAGGTGCCGGGTGGATAGTGGTGGTCGAGCAGTGGTTGGGAGCCGTGATGGAGGTTATATATGGTGGTGGGAGGGAGAGATCGAGATATGTGGTCAATGCTACTTGAGAGAGGTCATTTTGATGGGAACTGGATAAATTGAAAAATGGATGATCCGACTGCATATGGAACTATGTCTTTATAGTAGACAGTTTCTACTTATCTAGGGTTTTGATTTCTATATGGGTGCTTTTTTGTCTTGTATCTTAGAAAACTTGGGGTGCTACTTGGTGATGAAATCAAAAGAAGAAATGTTGAAACTAAATTTGTTCTTTGTTAAAATTTAAACCTAAACCTAATTAAACTAAACTAAAACCTAAACCTAAAACCAAAACCTAAACTAAAACACTAAACTAAACAAACTAAACTAAACCCTAAAACTATAAACCCTAAACCCTAATAAAACTATAAACCCTAAACCCTAAAAGCTAAAACCTACAACCTAAACCCTAAACTAAACCTCCCTAACCTTAAACTAAAACCCTAAACCTAAAACCCTAAAACTAAACTTAAACCTATCCCTAAACTCTAAAACTATAAACCCTAAACCTAAACCCAATTTAAACCCTAACCCAACTAACCTTAAACCTAAACCTAAACTAAACCCTAAACCCTAAACCCTAAAAAACCTTAAACTCTAAACTTAAAGCTAACCCTAAAGTCTAAACCCTAAACCCTTAAAACCTTAAACCCTAAAGCCTAAAAAATAAATCATAAACCCTAAACCCTAAACCCTAACTCTAAACCCTAAACCCTAAAACCCTAAACCTATACTAAATAAAACCAAAAAATAAAATAAATAAGACACCTAAACCTAAATAAAAGAAATAAAAAAAATAAAAATAGAAACCTAAACTAAAAACTAAACCTAAACTTAAAAATAAAATAAAATAAAAAATAAAAATAAACTAAAATAAATAAAGAAAAACCTAAACTAAAGCAAAAAAAAAAAAATAAACCTAAGAATAAAAAACCTTAATAAAATAAAACTAATATAAAATAAAAAATAAAATAAATAAAATAAAAAACTAAATAAAACCTAAACCTAAAAAAAAACCTAAAACAAAACCTAAAATGAATAAAACCTAAACCCTAAACTAAAAAAAAAAAACCTAAACTTAAAATAAAATAAAATAAACCTAAACCTAAAATAAAATAAATAAACCAAAACTAAACCAAAAAATAAACTAAACCTAAACCAAATGTAAACTAAATAAAATAAAATAAACTAAAATAAACCTAAACCTAAACTAAAAATAAAACCTAAAATAAACCTAAAAAAACCTAAAACCTAAACCTAAAAAAAAAAAGAAAAAAAAATAAAACCTAAACTTAAACCTAAAATAAAATAAACCTAAACTAAAAAATAACATAAAAATAAAATTCAACTAAAAAAAAAATAAATTAAAATAAAAACCTAAACTAAAATAAATAAACCTAAAATAAATAAACTAAATTAAGAAGAAAAAAAAAAGTAAACCTAAATAAAAATAAAAAAAATAAAATAAACTCAAATAAATAAAAAATAAACTAAATCAACTAAATAAACCTAAATTTACTTAATTAAAAAAAACTAAACCCTAAATTCTAAACCCTAAACTCTAAACCCTAAACCTACAACCTAAACCCTAAACCCTAAACCCTAAACCCTAAACCCTAAACCCTAAACCCTAAACCCTAAACTACAAACCCTAAACCCTAAACCTAAACCCTAAACCCTAAACCCTAAAACATAAAACCCTAAACCCTAAAACCCTAAACCCTAAACCTAAAACCTTAAACCCTAAACCCTAAACCGTAAACCCTAAACCCTAAGCCCTAAGAATGGGTAACCTTGATGAGAAACATCAACCAGTCCTAGATGTGGAGGTGAAGGCAGAGGCCATGACATTATCAAAGTGGTGGTGGGGATCTAGAGTACATGGTGGAGCAAGGTGGTTATGGAGGTAGAAAGAGTGATGGAGGTTATAGCGTGGTGGAGAGGGAGAGATTGCATGGTAGATCTGCATTCGAGAGGGTGGTTCTGATGGGAACCGGAGAAACTAAAGAATAGATCCGATCTTATGGAACTATGTCTTTGGTAGAGATGGTTCTACTTATCTAGAGTTTTTTATTTGCTCTATGGGTGCTCTTGTTATCTATGTCATCGCTGTGTCTAGAAAACTTGGGGTGCTACTTGGTTGATGAAATTAAAAAGAAGAAATGTTGAATCTAAATTTGTTCTCTATTAAAAAAAACCTTAAACCCTAAACCCTAAACTAAATCTTAAACCCTAAACCAAAAACCAAAACCCCAAACCGTAAACCCTAAAAAAAAATCCTAAACCATAAACACTAAACCATAAACCCAAAACCAAAACCCTAAACCAAAACCCTAAAACCTAAACCCTAAACCCTAAACCCTAAAACCATAAACTAAACCCTAAAACCTACAACCCTAAACCATAAACCCTAAACCCAAACTAAACCCTAAAATAATTAAACTAAAACCCTAAACCCTAAACCCTAAACTAAATCTAAACCTAAACCCTAAACCTAAACCTAACCCTAAAACCTTGAATAAAGATGTCATTAGAGTAGATCTAAAGAATGACCTAATCCTAACATAGTTATGGTAGTTAAAGAAAATGACTTCAAGAGACTTTCCTTGACTATTAGAGATTTCCCTAAACCCTAACCCTATCTCATATTATAATACCATATATTATAGTATAATCTAGCATCATATATTTGAGCATGTAGTGATGTATTTTTGGATGTTATAAGATGTTTTGAAATGTTTTAGTATATTATGGTATTGTATAGTCTATTTTAATATAAATCATAAAAAAGATTGATTTAATAAATCGATGATGAAATTTGTTAAATTTGAAGTGGGAATTAGTTGTAATACCAAAGGTGTGCTACACCACTTGTAGTCTAAAAAAGTAAGATTTTATATTCTAAATAAATATTATATGTTGTAGCATAACATCATATATCATAATATATTGTTCTTTACATTTTAAATTCTTTTAGTATTATACACTCATGCAGACGAGCCTACACTAGCATTATTTATAAAAATGTTGATTTAGACTTTAAAATGGTGGAATTTGGCCAAATTCATAATCGAGAGCATGGCATCATAATATATTATTTCAATTTAAAATATGTAAGTGATAATGACTAAAATATATAGTTTTTTTTATTTAGACTAATTTTATGATATTTTATCTTAAGAAATCCCTGACATAATATAATATAATATAATATAATATGTTATAGTGTAATATGATATAGGATGCCATAACATAGTGTAGCATCATGCATTATAGCATACTATTGTGAATTACTACTTGTTGTTAAGCATATTTTAGTTTGTTATAGTATGACGTAGTAGAGTTTATGGGTATAATTCAAAAAATATTGATTTATAA
>JAKCPB010001963.1:0-110106 GCA_021442155.1 Cymbidium sinense | reverse complement strand
TTATTTTGATTAAGGTTTAGTTGGATTTATATATGAGTTTAAGATTGAAATATAAATCCAACTGCAATTAATTTGGGCTATGATAGTTTTTGGTTCATTTGAAAATTTCAAGTCAAAAGGGCTAAGTTTGGTTTGACTTGGGTTGATTTCAATTTGGCTTGATAATTATAAGTTTCATTTATATTTGGATATGTGATTGAAGAAATGATTGATTCAAGAGAAAATCCATTGATTTTGGCTTGATTTAGGTGGGTTTTGGCCAAGTTCAAGGAATTAGCTTAAAGGGTTTGAATTGGGTTTTGATTTGATTTTGGATTTGGTTTTAGCTATTTGAATTTATATTTTATTTATTTTTGTGAATATAAATGAAGATATAAAATGTCTTATGAGAAAATCACTTGAGTTTGGAGTGATTTGAAAACAAATTTGACTAAGCTCATGGAGGTAGGTCCATATGGGCTAGCTTGGGATTTGATTGGATTTAGACTTAGTTTAATTTGGTTTTGGGTATTTGAGTTTATATTTCATTTATATTTGTGAATATAAATGAATATATGATTGATTTATGAGGAGATCAATCAAGTTTGGATTGAATTGGGTGGAGATTTGGCTAAGTCCATGGAATTCAATCATAAGGCTTAAAGAGGATTTGGGAGTTTAAATTTGATTTTTGGGTTTCAATCATTTGGAATTGAGTTTGGACTTGAATTTGATAAAGGATTGAGGGATTGAATTGATCAATTGAATTTAGATCTATTTGAATTTGGATAGGGTTAAGCCTAGAAGATAAAATTATAGGGCATAGGTAGGGTTTTGATTTTGGATTTGATTATGGGTTTCAATCATTTGGTTTAGGATTTGGATTATGATTTGGTATTTGAATTGAATTTGAGGTTTGGTTTGAGAAGGAAAACATAGGTTGGGTTTAGGCCACAGGATGGGCAAGTCTTCTTAAATCCCTAAGGCATAACCTGCCCCTATGGCTAACTCTTCTAAGTCTCTAGGCTTAGGTTAAGTGTTCACCTAGTCACTAGAAGTGTCTTATGACTAAGGAGCTCTTAGTGTCTATAAGAGTCCTAGATCTATGATGAGGAGGTTAAGGACTCACTCCAAAAGTGAGGTCAACAACCATATGAACACCCTTATAATTAATGATATTCCAAAGGGATGTAAGGCTAATCTATCTATCTATTCTCCATGCAAACAACCCTATAATTTTGGCATTCCAAAGGGAAGTAAGGCCAATCGATCTAAATGTTCTCCATGCAAACCCTGCTAGCATTCTAAAGGGATGTAAGTTTAATATATTTGTTCACCATGTGAACACCTTTATATTTACTAGCATTCCAAAGGGATGTAAGCCCAGTCTTTTATCCATTTGCCTTGTGAACACCCTATAATTTGTTCATTTACCATCTGAACACCCTTATATTTAATGGAATTCCAAAGGAATGTAAGTCCAATCTATCCATTCATGATCACGAACACCATGACATTTCAAAGTGATGTAAGTCCAATATATTGTTTCACCATGCGAACACCCAAATGGCATTCTAAAGGATGTAAGTCAAATCTATACGTTCATCATGCAAACACCCCTGCACTAAACTTCTGGTCTACTCGAGATATCTAAGATCGGGTAACTCATGACTGCTAATCAGACTCCTAGACATTACTAGCCCTTTGTTGTTGGGAGACTAGAATAATGTAATTTCAGGATAATGGAATCATGGGATCTTGATCAAGACTATTGTTCTATTCCTCTTAGACAATCATTTATGTCATACCACACATACCACTAGACACTGATTTATATTAGAAATATATGCCTATTTCCAACTTTAATTGAGACTGCTTTACCCATATCTAAATAAATCTTAACATAATGTTAGGGAAAGGTTGAATATATATATATATATATATATATATATATATATATATATATATATATATATATATATATATATATATATATATATGTGTGTGTGTGTGTGTGTGTGTGTGTGTGTGTGTGTGTGTCTATAATTTATCTTCATATCTAATCTCACTCGTAAGACCAATAAAAATTTGTTGGCTAGTTGACACTTTTAATCTGTGTTTGGCTACAAATCCTCAAATTGATTTTCATATATTCTACCACTTGCATATATTTTTTTGCATGAATGTCATCAATAATCATGTAATTTCTTGTCATAATTTCTACAACAATACTTAGCTCTAAACATTTCTTTGATTTCTACCTAAGTAAGTTGATTCCTATCAAACCTCTCTTCTTTCATTAAAACATTGGTGTAATAGATTTTTACATGGCTTATAAGTTTCATCTTGGTAAAAGTTGTGCTTTGATAGTCATCCATTTGTTATTAATCAAATAATTTATCCATTTATGTTAGCCAATCTAGAAACCAATTATGATCATGGACTCCATCATATGTCGGGCATCTACTTTGACTTTCTTAATGAGTTCATTGATAGCTTAATGAGTCTTAGATGATCAAATGGGAAATACTAAAATATTGTCCTCTAAGATGAATATGCTCCCTATGATTTATCTATAAGTTCTTTTAAAAGACCTTTCTAACACTCCTGCAAAGTGTTGCATTTGTTAGAACTATGATGCATATTACTCTAATTAATCTTGGTTGGAGAGTCATGATGCATATTACTTTATCTTCTTAAATGGGTCCTTCACCCAAATGCATATAAGAGAGCATTCTGCAGAAGATTATCACCCTTCTTGGGAAGATTGCCTTTTAAACTCTAATTTTGTCTTTTGTCTTTGCTACTTCTAAGATTTTATACATATAGGCATAATTACATACATAAGCCCTTCCGATAAATAAATTTAGTGTCTAATAAAATCTATGAAAATTATAAAATTATTGTATTAGTTAGAAACTCTTCATACATAACATGATTCTAATTAATAGGGTGAGTTTATGTTTTTAGATTTTCTTAATAAAAAAATCCTAAACCATCTTACATTTCATAATACTTGACTTATGTATTTAAAGTGTAAAAGGTGTTTGCTAGTAGCTCATCCAAGTGGTTTATAAGTTTAGAAGAGTCATGATAGGTTCATACTCTTTAATAAGAGTGTACCAATAAATCCCATTTCTTTCGTTAGACTAGGTAGAGCTTTTGGCCTCTTCTAAAAGCACCTTTAATTTTAAGATATGAGGCAACTTATTTCTCTTTTATAAGAATAAGTACTCTCCTTGCTTCCACAATTTTTTTGTTATTGGAGTTTTATGTCCTTGTATTCAAATAAAATGTCAAGCTCAATACTAAAATAAATTTCACTTTAAAAGTATAAATCCCAACCATAAAATAAGTTAAAGAGCTTACTACTTGTTAATATCAAATCACTTTTTACATCTTCTAATTTGGAATTCTAAAAGAGATGTTTTTCTTAATCCATCTTATTTGATTTTTAAATTTAATAGCCTTGACTTAAACTTTGAAATCTATAAGGACATTATTCAACTACTTTAATCAAGAGTTTTCTTAGGAGATCACATCTTCTAAAATGTAATTAACTATGAGATCTTGCTCTTTTAGGGAATTGCAACTTAGGTTAAAATAAACATTGTCATACTTTCATCCATGTAGGGCAATGGAAAAATCTCCTTTTACATATATATATATATAGCCTTATGAGTCTTTAGTAAGTGATTGAATCCATTATAGAGAGACATTTCTACTCTTCAGGATGGTATATTACCACTTAATGATATGTTCGATCACCTAAATAATAATCCCTAAGATTCGTGTGGTATCCCATATTTAATCACAATAAATACAAAATCTTATATTCCTTGATTACTTGATAACTTCCTAAAAGTTATGATAGACCTATAAATTTACTAGTTTATTATATTAATTTGCATGAAATTTGTATCTATGCGTGCACCTATTATTGTGTTGTTTTAAAAACTTGTTCATACTTTGCACTCAATTCATGTCACATTAGGATTTGAATCATTATTTAGGTGAGTATTATTTTAAGAAAAATCTATTTAAGGAATCTCACTAAATATTACTTATTTATTTTGTACTCCCATACAATATACACTAGTTTAGAGCCATTTTTCTTGATTTATATTAGGAGTGTTGAATTAAATAAAAATTTATTCTATTTTCACTTAATGTTTGAGAGGATTATATATGATGATAAACAACTTACAATTTTAAGCTTCAATATATATATATATATATATATATATATATATATATATATATATATATATATATATATATATATATATATTTCATTATATTATGTTAAAAAAATCAAATATAATGTTCTTTTTTGGTAGTAGTGCTCCATTCTTTTAAGCTATGATCATACAGAATTTACATACATAGTATATAATTCTTATGCATTTACATATCTAATATCTACAATTTGATATTTATAAATAAAGAGCTTTTACTATATATGAAAAGGGACATTTCACTTTAAAAATTTAATGATAGCACTAGTTTTGATGTAATATTAAAGAATTGGTGCTATTGATATAAATATGAAAGTTTAAGTGTTAGATATATAAACATATGAGAATTCTATGCTATTATGTAAATGCCCTTCCAAAGAAATATTCTCCATTTATAATTCATTAGGATGATTCTTTAAGAATCAATATTACTATATTTCATATTTTAGCTTACCCTCTTTTGATAGTAATTAATCTAATACTTGAAATGATTAATTTTTTTCTACACATATGGGAATCCAATTTAAACAATTATAATTTTATTTTGTGCTAATCACAAAGAGATGTAATTTCACTCCGATCTTCTACTCTTCTCACAACCTTCTAAGTAACTAAAATCATTTACCCCTTAATGATGTGTTCGATCACCTAAATAATAATCCCTAAGATTCGTGTGGTATCCCATATTTAATCACAATAAATACAAAATCTTATATTCCTTGATTACTTGTTAACTTCCTAAAAGGTATGATAGACCTATCAATTTACTAGTTTATTATATTAGTTTTGGTGATCATCTATGTGCACCTATTATTGTGTTTTTTTAAAAACTTATACTTTGCACTCAATTCATGTCACATTAGGATTTGAATCATTATTTAGGGATGAGTATTATTTTAAGAAAACCTATTTAAGGAATCTCACTAAATATTACATATTTATTTTGTACTCCATTGATACACTAGCCATTTTTCTTGATTTATATTAGGAGTGTTGAATTAAATAAAATTTATTCTATTTTCACTTAATGTTTGAGAGGATGATATATATATATATATATATATATATATATATATATATATATATATATATATATAATATATATATATATATATATATATATATATATATATATATATATATATATATATATATATATATATATTCTTTAACCTTTTGGCATTCTATTATGTTAAAGAAAAATCTAATATAATGTTCTTTTTGTAGTGGTGCTCCATTTTTAAGCTATGATTATACAAAATTTACATACATAGTATATAATTCATATGCATTTACATATCTAATATCTAAAATTTGATATTTATAAATAAAGAACTTTTACTATATATGAAAAGGGACATTTCACTTTAAAATTTAATGATAGTACTAGTTTTGATGTAATATTAAAGATTTGGTGCTATATATATAAATATGAAAGTTTAAGCATTAGATATATAAACATGTGAGAATTCAATGCTATTATGTAAATGCCCTTTCAAAGAAATATTCTCCATTTATAATACATTAGGATGATTCTTTAAGAATCAATATTACTATATTTTATATTTAGCTTACCCTCTTTTGATAGTAATTAATCTAATACTTGAAATGACTGTTTTTTTCTACACATGGGAATCCAATTTTTTTTCTACACATATGGGAATCCAATTTAAAAATTAAAATTCTGTTTGTGCTAATCACAAAGAGATGTAATTTCACTCTATCTTCTACTCTTCTCACAACCTTCTAAGTAACTAAAATCGTTGAAGCTCGGTTTTAGGTTAGAGAACAAGAGGAGAACAATAAAGAAAAGAAGAAAAGCTAGGAACAAAAGGGAAAAAAACAAAACTAGAGACTTTATACAAACATTTTAGTTTGACTCTTGCTAGATAAGTGAACGAAAGTGCTATATTTTATTATAGATAATATCATGACTTAGAATTCTATACAATGAAAGATCTTTTCATTTTCCTATTCTAAGAATCCATTAGTTATTCCTCTAATATTTGTTAAAATTTATTCATAAAATAATTGTATTACTTGATAAATTAACTTCAACCCTCATTATAATATTAATTATCAACTAAAAGCAAACATTAATAGTATAAGAATAAAGGTAAATCGAGAGAGAGATGTGTGTATATATATATATATATATATATATATATATATATATATATATCTAATCAATATCTTATCTGAAACATGACAATATAGTGTTTTTTCTTTATATTTCTAATTAGCTTTGGGACTTCTTTGCATTTCATATTTAAGACTTTATTATTTAATTATAAGTAAAATTATGATATTTGAGAGGCATGCATATAATTAGATAATTATTTATCCATTTTAAGAGGCATTTTTTTTATGAAAAAAAAATGTAACAATTCTTACCATTTAGACCATTAGATTGACACAATAAATATAGTTTAATATAAGATATAATTTTGAACATATCTCTTTAAATAAACATTTTTAAAACATATTTGTCCAAATAAAAATTTTATGAAGTATAAAGTTAAAATAATAAAAGAAAATACATCATACAAATAATAAAAGTATCTTCATATTTATATTTTTTATATTATTACAAGTAGTTTTATCTAAGATAAAATTTTGAATATCTCTTTAAATTAAAATTTAGAAAATATATTTTCAAATAAAAATTTTATGAGTATATAAAGCCAAATTTTTTTAATAAAAGAAATATATCATAAAGTAATAGAATGAAAAGTATATTAATATTTCTCATTGTCCATAAAATTTTTAAAATTGTTAAAAGTTGATTTAATGTTTCTTATTTTTTCTCTCTTTAAAATGTCTAGACAATTATTTTTATATAATAAATATGATTATAATTTTAATGATAATAAATTTTTTAAAATTAAAAGTTTAGAAAATAAATAAGAATATGATAAAGAATTATTCAAAAAGTATATAAATTATCTCAAATATATCTTTAATAAATTCTAAGATGTATATTATTATATTAAGTATTATCTTTGATTTTATTTAAATTTAAATTTTTTTTTTACTTTTATTTAAAATATAATATTTAGTTATAAACGAGCAATTTGAAGTCAAAATCCTTCTCAATACATTAGAGAGAGGACATGGCGAGAGAAAGAATTTTTTTTTGCCATGAGACCAATTTCTTTTCTTCTCTCATTCTTATCAACCATTGTACCTAAAAATTTCCCTTCTCTTATATTTTTTGCTTTGGATCATTATTTTAGTGGTTTCCTATTCTAGAAGGAGATAGAATTATTTTCTTTCTTTTGCCATGAGATCAGGATTCTTGTTTCTATCTCTTTTATCTACCATTATTACATCAAAAATGCATTTCATCTTTGCTAGTAGTTTCTTTGATTGTTAGGTTTTTTTTTTCATAGCTTAATCTTTCATTATTTAAAAAGCGTCTATGATACATATATTTATAACATATTTCTCTTCTTATTACCATAGTTTGTACAAAGTTGTGTACTTATTTTTACTTAAATAATGGCTTATCTTTCTTTTTTAGGTTAAAAACTAATCTTCTTTCTTCTCATTTTTGTTATTATTTGGGTTTCTCTAATTAGAACAATGTTTTGAATAATCAACTTCTATTCTGTTTGATAAAGCTGCTTCAGGAGCAAGCAGATCTTCTTCAGTCATCATTCTCAATTAGACAAATCAAGTTTCTCTTGCCATAGGAAGTCATTAAGTTTGCATTTTCTACATGGAAGAAGACTTGGAAAATGGTGTTTGAAGGTATATTTTTTTTAATAAAATTTTAGAGATACATATGGTTAAAACTTAAATTGAGGTATGTCTTTTTAAAAGAAAAGTCAATTCTCATGTTCTTATATGATAAAGTTTTTTTTCTGTTTTTTTTATAATTTGTTTCTTATCTTACTAGAACATGAGTCTTGAGAAATTAAATGATGGAATAAAAAGCTACTTTAAAACAATGTTCTTAATCAAATTAAACATTTTAGTGTCTTTTTAATATTGTAATATTGTATTTTTATAGTTCTTGTAGTGTTTGGTTGAATTTTTATTTTATTTGCATATTTATTTATCATTATCTTGAACACCTGAAATCAACATTCTTCTTCATGCATTTGGTATATATAATTTCAAATTATCTTGTCCACTGACTGACATTCTGATGAACTCGAAATTTTGAATTTATTATTTTCACCACCCTTTTTGATTTTCTAGATGAAACTTGTTTTACTATAATCTTCTATGGCAAAATCAATCTTATGTTTAGTAATATACAAGTTAAGTAGATATGCTAGTTAACTAGTAGAGTAAGTTAAGTTGAATTATTAGATTTAGGTTTATCATGCTTTTGATCGATGAATTTCATGGTAAATTGTAAACATTGTTATATAGTCTCTATGATTTGCATACATAAGATTGACTCTAATATGTTAGGTAGTATCTTGAGTTATAATTGAGTTTCTTTTAGAGTATTTTTTGTTTAACAACTTCCTACTACCATAATTTGTTTATATAGTTAAATGATTTTAAAACTAAAGACTTGAGTTTGTGTAGAATAATTGAGAGATAGGATTATTTGCTTAATCAAACTTGAATGGATGAGCCATAGATTAAAATAGAAAATTTAAGAAATTAGCATTATAGTTTTTTTTGTTTATATCGTTGAAATGGATTTGGTAATAACTAATAGATTGATTATTGTGAATGTAGTTATTAAAAGAAGTTTGACATTTCTAGTGTGTTTGGATTTTCTTTTTTCAAAGATAAATAATATTTTACTTCATTTTTAATTTAAACTCTTAGATTAATAAGAAAGTTGATATTGAAATGATCTTGATGTAGATTAGTATGTTAGGTTGTTGGTTTTATTAACATACAATTAATGTCGAGTTTATATTTGATGGTTTTGATTTTTTTGATGTATACGAGGAAAATTTGATATTTTATAGAAGATTTTTAGAAGTTTTGATAGTGAAAGATGTGATTGACTATGGATACATGTTGAGCCTCAATAATTGATTAAAAATGATTTAAATAAAAAAAGTTATATTGTATTGGAAGATTTTTTTGATTGGTTGTTCAATTTGTGGAGAGATATCATAGATTGTCATACAATTGGACAATGTTAGATATTGTAGTATACTTAATTATAGTTATAAATTTACTCTATGATGGAATGAGAAATGGATCAATTTCATGATCATTTGTTAATTTATAATTGGACCATAAGATTGGGTGTAATATTGTATCTTGAATTGATTGATGAAAAATGTTCTATAATTATGATATTTAGAGTTGTGTTGAGATAATTTGAATTTGTTGGGTTAAGTATCAAGTTTTATAAAAATTTGATGTAAGAATTATAGTCATTGAGATAATATAATTCTAAAATTTGCTAGTAAGTAATGATATTATGGTAAATTATTAAATTGAGATTGATTATAGTTAGGGTATAAAGAATGTGATATTGGCATTATGATTGAAAATCATTATCGATACAATGTATAAATGAAATTAATGTGGATTAATAATAAATAATGAATAAATTTAGAAACACCAATTTGTTTTAGAAATATTAAGTGATATTTTTTTTACAATAGATAGACCATATAATCTTTGATTACGTAATAATTTAGTGCACTTATTTAATCTTAACTACACCTCAAATGAACTTTTATATATATGCGTGCATCAAATTCATTGGGAATCTAATTGTAAACAAATACATATTTTATCCTAACACAAAATTAGTTTGAGTGTTATATTTATGCTTGGTTGAGGGATAACTTGTGATATTTCATGTTCATTAAATTGTCGGTCCTATCGTGTATCTTGTGATATGTGATGAATATTTTTATCGTATGTGTCATCTTCCTTTATTTCAAGATTTGTTATTTTCCATTTTATTTCATATTTTATTATATTGTAATCTTAGTTCATATAATCATTGTATATGTGTATAAAGCATAAATACTATATATGTGTATATATATATATATATATATATATATATATATATATATATATATTATATTATATATATATATATATGTCTTGGGGAGTAAGTGTACTTCTATCCTTTTTTTGGGTTATGAATATTATATTGTATGTCTTATCATTTTGCTACCTTACTCTTTAATATTTTATTTCTTTCATGTTTTGTCTTGGAACATCATAGTTGATTAATGATTTGAGGCTTTATAAACTTTTATCGATAATATTATATTTTATGAATTTTCTTGTGATTCTACATGTTATCAAATTATACTATTTGGTGTAGAAATGAATTTTATGTCAAAAAATGATTATGCTCTTTATTTTAGTTTAATTAGGTGTTGGGTGTGGATGTGGTAGTTTTTTCATTTCAAATTTTTTTGAAATATTTATAATAATTATCATATATTATATTTATTATGTGTATTCTTGAGTTTTTTAGCTCATAAGTATTCCTAGATCTTTGATAATGTGTACAATGATTCATATATATTTTGTATCAATTTATTTATGTAGATTAAGCAATGTATATTTTATTTTGTCCTTTGGGTTTTGAACAACATTGCATTTTGTCATGTTGAATTTGGTTGTTGGATTATTTTGTAATAATCTCCAAATCAACGAATGGAGAAATGTCATGAGATGATCAAACATTTGGATGTCAATGAATGTTGTGATAATGTTAATTATGATTATACATGTATTATAAGGTGGTGAGTCAAATTAGGATTAATTCTTATATTTTTTATCAATTCATATTTTGGTCATATTATAATTGGTGTTATATGGTGTTGGATTATTTTGTAATATCCAAATCAATGAAAAGAGAAATATGAGATGATCAATCATTTTGATGTTAATGATGTTGTGGTAAAGTTAATTATCATTATAAATGTATCAATGTTGGTGAGTCAAATTCGATTATTTTTTATAATTTTGTTATTTCAATCTTGAGTCATAATAATTATATTATATTTTGGATTGAGTGAAAAATATATTCTTTTGGAATTTTTTGGAGATATTTATAATAATAATCATATATATTATGTTTTATGTATTTCTAGGATTTTTTTGGCTCAAGTAATCTTAATAAGTCTTACTTGATGCTTTGTATGTATTACTTGATATTCTTAAGTGATTTTTTATATTGAGTTCATGCAGTATTATAAGTATTACTTGGCTTATGAATTAATTCTGATTTTGTATTTATTAAATTGTTGGATCTTAGTGTTGCAAGGTCTATTATTTATTTTGCTTTTCCATTTGATTTCATGTCTCTAGTACTAATTGTTGTTCATATTTTTGGTATTATCATGTTATATCATTGTACTTGTATGAAGTGTAACTAAAATTGTCATACTATACATTTGTTTCATGTGTGTTGAGTATAATACATTTATTCTTCTTGTGAACAATATATTATATGTCTTACTATTCTTTTTTCTTGATTTTAATATTTGACTTCATCAATTTTTTGTTATAGTTGACATATGATTTGAGGATTTTAAAATTTCATTTTGTAATATTCTAGTATATGGTATAAGGTTATTTGACAAATAATGGTGAATTTCTATGTTGAAAAGCTATTATTGCTCTTTAAGTTCATTTGGTTTATGTTGTGGATGTAAGGTTTGAACATGTCAAATGATTTTTTTTTCTTGGAGATAATGATGATATTTGTGGTATCTTATGAGATGAATTATTTGTTAATTTTGTAATTGATTCAAAGAAAGTTTTATGTTTTAAGAAAATATATAGTTGAATAAGAATATTATATATATTATTGAGCCTCAATATCATTTATATGTAGCAAATTAATGATAGTTAAACAAAAATCAGAAGTGCATTGGACAAATTTTAATGATTTTTCAATAAATCTATGAATAAATATCATGAGATCGTCATATGCGTGGACATTGTTGAATATCTTAGAAAGTCTAATGTTTGTCATAAATTATCTCTATGTTTGGATTATATTAATTTTTTGTTTATAAATAGGCCATATGAATTGAGTGCAATGTTGTAGATTGATTAATGAAAATATATATGATTATAATATTCTTAGATGTATTGTGATAATTTGAATGGTTTGGTTAGAAATATTAAGTTTTATAAAAAAAATTTAATGTGAAAAATATAATAATTAAAGTTTTGTTTGGTTTCTGCATTTAGAGTGTAAAAATGTGAATGATGTATTTGGATTATTTTAACTTGTTTGGTTGAAATCTCTACAAATACATGAATTTTTTTTTTGTTTGGCAAAATAAATGTAATAAAATATTTTTGAGATTATCTGTGGTGCGATGCGAGGCGGCGTCGGCCGCTACCGATGGTCACGGTGGCTAACGTCGGTACGGTGGTCGGCGATGGAGGGCGGCGGTGTGGTGGTGACGGCTGGCGGTCATGGTGGTACAAAATTTTTGGTGAATTACATTGGTGTATTTATTTCAAATACACCCAAAATGACCATTCTAATGCATTTCAAATACACTACAAATGCATTGAAATTTTACTTTGCACCATACCAAACACTCAAAATTAAATTCCTTGCATTTGATTTACTTTACAGTCTAAATGCAGGCAACCAAATAACCCCTAAGACAATATTTCTCTAGCAAATAATGATATTATAGCAGATTAAATTGTGAGATTGATTCCAATTAGAGACCAATAAGAATGTCTTTTTGACATTACGATTATAATATCATTTTGATAATGATGTAAATAAAATTAATATGAAGGTTAATGTAACTATCATATAGCATACATATGAAAGCTTACGTTAAAAATATTTATAATTTTAATCTTAAATTAGAGATTTCTTATTCAAGCATTTAGTATATTATATTTGGTGATCTAGTGAGTCCTTATAGGGTTTAGCCTAGCTTAATAGGATTAGGTCTACCAAACTCAAATCTAAACAAATGATTGAATCAAACACATTTTAATTGAACCTAAATCTAACTTAACTTAGACTAAGGTAATTGAGGGTGATCAACCTAATTAACATAAGCTCAAAATCACTTAAACTCAAAGAAATTCAAATACAATTAAAATAAATTGAAAATAAATCAAATTAAAAAATAAAGTCAATGCATGAATACAAATAAACTTAAAATTAAATTCAAATGAAGATAAAAGATGATTAATCATTTAATAAAGTGTTGATTTATGTGGGTCCCACCAAGTTAAAGATAAACTCATCAAAATTTAATCAAATTAAATTATTCCAAAGACTTAAAATATTAAATGAACTTGTCTAAACATGAATATAAACAAATCTAAACCCAATAAGGTTTTAATTGGGTTAATTGGATCACTTATATAAATAGGCATAAATGGACTCTATTGAACTTAAATTCAAATTAAGTTAAAAGCAACTCAAATGAAATATCCAAAATCATTTAGAAATTATCACAATTCAATCAATAATGAGAGTTAATTTGATCAATTTTGTCATTTGACTTAATTGAACATGCTAACTCATTAAGCCTAATTTAAGTCAAAGTAGGTTTAAATTTAAAATTAACTTCATATGAAATAAAATGAATCTAAATCATTCCAAATACTTAAATAAACATAACTAAAGCTTAAACCTAAATCAAATCTTTCAAATGGAATAATCAAACTAAATCAAAGAAAATAAATGATTAGGTGAGCTAACTTAAGGTGTTTGTGTCTAAACTCAATTGAAATGAGTTTGTTTGACTCATGGATTATCTTTAATTTGATTTTTATAATACTTACTAATCTAAATAAATGAATAATAAACATTATTTATACTTAACCTAATCCAAATCAAACTAAACTCAAATGGACAAAATATAAACATTTGAGCTTAAACTATACTAATTTCATTACAATAAACCTTGATTCATTCTAGGATGAGTTTAAAAATATTTGACCAAAATTAAGAGAATTCAATAGTTTCAAATCAATCCAAAAGCAAATGAATATGCTATGGAAGGTGATGTGTAACATGAAGACAAATTCACTCGATCCAGAGACTTCTTCTATTTTTCCTCCACTCATCCTAGTGATTTGAATGGACCCCAATGATTAACCATCTCTTTAGCTAGCCTCCAAGGGTGCATCATGACCAATTCATACTTGAAAACTCTCCATAAGAAAGCTCTAGATAAGAGAGAAGATGAGAGACATTCTTATTTTAACATAATTCACACATTCTAAATAATATAGTTTGAATGCAAATGATTGAATGAAAATCGATTCATGATCATTTTGAAAGCGTGCATTCCTACCGTTTAGATTGCCAAAAATTTTGTTAATTCAATGGATGATGCTTAGTTTCTATGGTTGATGGAGGAGACGTAATCTTTATTGATTACGGTAGAGCGAATGACCAAAGATCTAGTGAGATAAATTTATTAAAATCTACATAAGAATTGGTGAAATTGTGGCCGTCTAATGAATGGTTGAAACGAATCCGTTTAATAAGCGGGATCCATGTGAATCCCGTGGATGAATCACGCGTCGTTGCGTAAAATATCTATTAGTGTCACGTTGGCCGTTATAAAATGCAAATTTTGATTTTGAATTTTAAAATTATAGAAAACCTTAAAAATTTTAAAAATCATAAAAATAAAATATTTAATTAAAAAATATAAATAAAAGCTCAATGGATTCATCTCTGAGAAGAAGAATTTATTAAACCAAAATCCTAAATTTTTAGGTTTTTTTGATTAATTTGAGTTTAATTGAAAATAATCAAATTTAAATTAAACTTATACTATTAATCCATTCAATTTCAAACTTTGGGGAATTGAAATTAAGGCTAAAATACATCTTATATAATTTTATCGATTTATTGTTAATTAAATCTATAGATATAAAATTTAAATCATGAATTCTTAATTTTATGAAATTAATAATGAATTAAAAATTATAAAAAAAATATAAAATTAACTCAATTATAATGAACTAATGAACCTAAAAAACACCATTAGAATTTTCTAGGATTTAATAAATATTAAAATGACCTAACTAGATAATTAATTTAATTAATTGATTTGAACTTTTAAAAATAATAATAAATTAATCAAAATTTCAAAAACTTAAATGAACTCATATGGATTTATCATCAGGAAATTTAAGAAAATTAAAACCTAAATATTGATAGTTAATTTAGTTTTAATTTATTTTATTAAAATAATTAAATCTTAATTAATCTTAAATTACACATTTGATTAAGATGAAAATTTAGAAAGAACCACTTGCTATAAGTTTTTTGAGTCAAATGATCTTTGAATAATAAGTTATAAAATTTTCAATCTCTAGGATAATTTAAATAAATAAAAATAAAAAATATTGAATTTATGAAATTTTTTTTGAAACCAATTTGAAAAAATCTTCATTAACATCGAATATTTAAAAAAATTTGAACTTTCTAAAGTTAAAGAATTTAATTAATCCACTTAAGACTTATGAGATTACTAAGGATATAAGAAATTAACTAAAGATTGAATTATGAAATGAAATTAATAATATTATGTTAAATAATTATTTAATTGAAAATCAAAATTAATTAACTTATGATTTTCATATTCAAATAACAAATTCAGTAATCCATTTATATAATCGCTCATAAAAATAATAGGATGCTCTCAATCATCTTTAATGATATGTGTGAGTATATTTTCTCTTGTGTGAGATATATATTCAACTAGATTTTCATAATATTAATATTATATTAGGGTTTATTTAGATTTGTATTTCACTTCCTGTGAATACAAGCCTTCATAGTTAATTACCTCTCTTACCGTAGTAGAGAGCAGTCTCGATTAAGGTTGGAAATAAATATACCTCTTTGATATATATTGATATCTAGTGGTGTGTGTAATATGACATAAATGATTTGGGCCTATATCTATATCTACATGATTTTGATCAAGACACCATATGAAAAATGAATACTACTAGAACCCTCATTGGGTGGCTTGACTTCTATATAATTCTACTATATTTCAATTATGGAAATAGCCTATATGCTCTCTAATGGTTTTACTCTTTGAGCCATGAAATTATAGTATATATTTAACAAGTAAAAACCCTTATGTTAACTAAAGTTGACTTAAAATTTAGCACTTTAGACATATCATCTTAGGTCTGCAAGAACACCTTGGATGACACAACCCATAACTGCTGACAAGGATTCTTTGGTTATGAACTAATTCTCCTGGCTAAGTGGATGCGACGACTTGTGATGAATATGGGATCTTGATTGGATGGCTTGGCTTGTATATAGCTTCATTATATTTGGTCAAAAATAGTTCATATGTTCTAATGACTTTAATCTTTGAGCCATGAATTATGAAATATATTTAACATACCAAAACTCTTATGTTAGCTAAAGATGACTTAAAATTTAACATTTTAAATAAATATCATATGTACAAAAATACCTTTGATGCAACATTACAAGAGTTCTTCCATCAAGAACTAATTCCCTTGGCCAATTAGACTATGGATCACGACAGCCTGAGATGACAAAATCATGGGATCTTCAGTGTCATCATCACCATCATCCCCTATATACACTTTAAGCTAAATGATAATTTATGCATATTACATACACACTAGACACTATATATATCAAAGAGGTATATTTATTTTCAACCTTATTCAAGGCGCTCTCTCTACTAAGAGGGGTAATTAATATGAGGCTTGCATTCATAGGAAGTAAAATCTAGATCTAAATAAACCTAGCATTAATATTAATGTGAAATCTAGTTGAATATATATATATATATATATATATATATATATATATATATATATATATATATATATATATATATATATATATATATATCTTTCTTCTTTGATGAGATGTGTATGAATATTTTCGTCTTGATATAGTCATAAGAAAATATACTATGATCTCATCAAAATGATTTAAAAATTTTTGAAACAATTATATTAAATGGATTAATGAATTTGTTATTTGGATATGAAAATCATAAGTTAATTAACTTTAATTTTTTATTAAATAATTATTTATCATAATCTTATTAATTTCATAATTGGTATTTAGTTAATTGTTATATTCTTAGTAATCCCATAAGTCTTAATGTAATTAATTAAATTCTTTAATTTTAGAAAAATAAAATTTTTTTTAAAATATTATGATGTAAATGAAGATGTTTTAAATTGGTTTTACAAAATTTCATAATTTCAATCTTTTTTATTTTTTATTTTATATAAATTATCTTAGAGATTAAAAATTCTATAATTTCTTATTCAAAAAGATCATTTGACTTTGAAATACTTATATGAAGTGGGGTTACTTGTCAATTTAAATTTTTTAAATTTTTATCTTAATCAAATGTGTAATTTAAGATTAATTAAGGTTTAATTATTTCAATAAAATAAATTAAAATTAAATATCAATGTTTAGAGGTTTTAATTTTCTTAAATTTTCTAGATGATGAATCCATAGAGTTTATTTAAATTTTTGGGTTTGATTAATTTAGTATTATTTTTTAAAGTTCAAATCAATTAATTCAAATAATTATCTAATTAGGTCATTTTGATGTTTATTAAGTTTTGAGAATTCTAATGGTATTTTTAGGTTTATTAAAGTTCATTATAATGATTTGAGTTAATTTTATATTTTTCATAATTTTTTAATTCATAATTAATTTCATAAAATTAAGAATTTATGATTAAAATTTCATATCTATAGATTTAATTTACAATAAATCCTTAGAAATTTATATAAGATTTATTTTAATTTTAATTTAAAAGTTTGAAATTGAATGGATTAATGGTTTAAGTGTTTAAAATTTGAAATTGAATGAATTAATGGTTTTGTTTAATTTTAGATTATTTTCAATTAAACTTAAATTAATCCAAAAAATCTAATAAAATTGAGGATTTTGGGTTTAATAAATTCTTCTCCTCTAGATAAATTCATTGAGTTTTTATTTACATATTTTGGTTAAATATTTTATTTTTATGATTTTTAAAATTTTAAGGTTTTTTAATTTTAAAATTCAAAAAATCAAATATGCATTAGCATTATGTGGCACGCGTGGCTTTACAACAACGGTGATTCATCCATGTGATTCACATGGATCTGCTTTATAAAATAAGCCAACATGATTCGTTTCAAATATTAATTTGCGGTCCGCGATTTCAAATTCTTATGTAGATTTTAATCAATTTATCCAACTAGATCTTGGTTGTCGTTCTCGAAAAAATGAAATTATATGTCTCATCCATCAATGATAACTAAGCTCCATTGAATTAACACGATTAAACGATCTAAATGGTGGGAATTCATGATTTTGATTGCAAAATGATCATTGCATTCAATCTATATTATTTGATCTTATTTAGATTATGTTAAAATAGCGGAAAGTCTCATCTTCTCTTCTTATTTGATCGAGAGCTTTCTTATGGGAGTGAGTATATACCGGAGGCTAGCTCCAAGATGGTTAGTGATTGGGGTCAATTCAAATTACTTAGGATGAGTGGAGAAAAAATGGAGGAAGTGTCTTGGATTGAATTTGTCTTCATGTTCCACATTACCTTCCATAGCATATTCATTTACTTTTGGATTGATTTAAAACCATTGAATTCTCTTGGTATCAATTTTTAGACTCATCCAGTCAATGTGTAATGCAATAATGTAGGTTTAAGCTCAAATATTCAGGTCCATTTTGGATTTAGTTTAATTTGGATTAGGTTAAGCATAAATAATATTTATTATTCATTCATTTAGATTAGTAATTATATAAATCAAATTTAAGATGATCATGAGTTAAACAAACTTATTTCAATTGAGTTTAGACACTTTAAGTTAGCTCACTTAATCTATTAGTTTGATTTATTCAATTTGATGGATTTGATCTAGGTTTAGGTTTTAGTTATGTTTATTTAAGTATTTGGGATGATTTAGATTGTTTTATTTCATTTGATAAATTTTAAAGTTAACTAATTTGATTTAAAGGGCTTAATGGAAATAGTCATAAGTTGCCGCATGTCCGATTATTGACCTTAATCGAAATATCTGTATTGCGATGCTCATGGTGGGACCCATATCTCGCCTATATTTTGAAGCTCTGACAGCGGCGGGTTCTTGAGAACAATTTGCGGCATCTCTCAATAGCACCGGCAGCAGATGACTCTTGATCAAGCGTGCTAGGGTGAGAATAGTTCTATGATGGGTGACCTCTTGGGAAGTCGTCGTGTTGCACCATTTGTTGATGCCGCCCATTATTTTCCTTTTAAGTTTTTTTTATGGTTGATGCTAGAGAACTCCACGATCGCGATTGACTCCAAAAATGTCATCCATAGGATGCCTCAAACTAGAAAACATTAGCTACGGGCAACTAAATCGTCTGGTGAGGCCTAAATCACCATAACATCGCCTGATAATTGCTATTATGACCCCAGAAAGATCTCAGGAGAAATGTGTCACCGAGCATCTGGCGGGACTGTTCGATTTTAGCTATTTAGAAGCCCCTACGCGGCATGGATGGGCTGCATGAGAACAATTTGATCTCCTCGGTAGCGGCGCACACGCAAATCTATGAAAATTCTTGATTAAGCGGCGAGTAATCTTATGATGGGTGACCTCGAGAGTATTGCACTATCTATTGATGCCACCTATTTTATTTTATTTTTAAGTTTATTTATTTTATCGCTGACGTCGGAGAACTCAATGATCTCCATCGACTCTGAAAATATTCTATGGGATGCCTCGGGTTACAAAACACGAGCGGGGGTCCAGCTACGATCCGCGCGTCTAGGTGGAGGCACGAAATCACCATAACTTAACGATTCGATTATGTGACCCCAATCGGAAATATTTCTGGGCGCCGCACGCCTGAATGCATTGGACCGTATCTCGATTTTGGCTATTTGAAGCCCTACCGCATATGCAGTTTCACATGTGAATAATTTGGCATCTCCAGCGAGCAAACCAGATGAGAACTCTTCGTCAAGCGTGCTTGAGTAGTTATATGGTGGGTGATCTCTTGGGAAGTCATCATGTTGCACCATCTATTGATGCCGCCCATTTTATTTTCCTTTTAAGTTTTTTGTATTTTACCGCGTCAAAAAATCGGCGATCTCCATCGACTCACAAACGTCATTCATGGGATGCAGATGCAAAACATGAGGCCCCATGCAACTAATTCATCGTCTGGTGGAGGGCGAAAATCATAACTTCGCACGATCGTCCGATTCACCATTATGATCCAAATCCAAAAGATCTCTTGAGCGCGGCGTGTGTCATGATGCATCTGGCGGGATGCATCTCATTTATTTATTTAAATCTCTACTAGACGCAGGCAGTCATGAGAACAATTTGTGGCATCTCTAGCGGCGAGGCCTTACACGAGATCCCATGAGAACTCTTGATTATGTGCTTGCGAAGAATGTCTTATGATGGGTGACCTCCTAGGAAGTCATCGTGTTGCACCATCTATTGATGCCAACCATTTTATCTTCCTTTTAAGTTTATTTTATTTTACCACTGATGCCGGAGAACTCGACGGTCTCCATCAACTCCGAAAATGTCATCCATGGGATGCCCGAACATGAGCTGGGGCCCCACGCTGGTCTGTCTGGTGGAGGTTCGAAATCCTTGCACGATCTGTCGATTCATAGTATGACCCTAATCAAGAAAAGATTTCCAGAGGCATACGATCGCAGATGTGCACATTTAGCGGTACCGTATCTTGATTTTATTTTGAAGTTTGAGTGGCGTAAGTCGCATGAGAATAATTTGGCACATCTCCAGGTCGCACTAGCACACCATATCTAATGAAAACTCTTCATAAGTGCTTGGGAGAGTGGTACAAAGATGGGTGACCTCTTGGGAAGTCGTCGTGTTGCACCATCTATTGATGCTACCCATTTTATTTTCCTTTCAAGTTTATTTTATTTTACCACTGATGCCGAAGAACTCGACGATCTCCATCGACTCTGAAAACGTCATCCATGGATGCCTTAAGCGCAAAACACAGCGGGACCCAGTCGATCCAGGTCTTGGGTGGAAATGCCATAACAAACAATCTTGATTCACCATTATGACTCTAATTGGGATGGATCTCATAGGCGCCTCAGATCTGGACCCGTATCTCGAATTTAAGCTATTTTGAAGCCCTACCGCACAAATGTGAACAATTTGCGGCACTCCGGTGGGCATACACAAGATCACATGAGAACTCTTCAATCAAGCATGCTCGGGCGAGAGTAGGTTTATATGATGGGTGACCTCTTGGGAAGTCGTCGTGTTGCACCATCTGTTAATGTCGCCCATTAATTTCCTTTTAAGTTTATTTTTTTACTGTTGATGCCGAAGAACTCAGTGAGAGCCATCGACTCCAAAAACATCGTCCATGGGATGTTTGGCAAAACATGAGGCGCCCTGCGTGCGTCTTGGGTGGAGGTTGCGGAAATCATAACTTCCGCCGCGATGGTGTGATTCGCCATTGTGATCAGAAAGATCTCCTCGGGGGCTCGACGCTTGATGTTGGGTGCATCGCGGGACCCATATCTTTGATTTTGGCTATTTTGAAGCCCTACTGCAGCATGGATGGGCTCCACATGAGGACAATTTATGGCAGATCTCTAGTGGGCGTGATCGCACCAGCATACCAGATCCCATGAGAACTCTTTAGTTAAGCGTGCTTGGGCGAGAGTAGTACTATGATGGACGACTTCCTAGGAAGTCGGTTCATATGTTGATGTTGTGCATTTTATTTCATTTTATTTTTAGTTTATTTTATTTTATTACTGCGGAGAACTCAGCGACCATTATCTCCAAAACGTCATCCATGGGATGCCTCGCAAAAAGCGGGCCCACGCGGTGATCCGCGTTTCAGTGGAATACGAAATCGCCATAACTTCAAGCACGATCGTTTGATTCACCATTATGACCCAAATCCGAAAAGATCTTCACGGGGTGACGCGGTGCCCCGCATCGCATATGTATGACATCTCATTTTGCTATTTTGAAGCCCTCAGCGACGGATGGGCTCGCATGAAAACAATTTGTTGGACATCTCCGGTGGCGCCATTACGATCTCCATGGGATACACGATGCATTTGGCGGTCCGTATCTATTTTGACAATTTCAAAAGCCCTGCATGGATGAGTTCCGCATGAGAAATTTAGCCACATCTCCAGCAGCCAGCACTACACGGTGCATGAGAACTTTAATCAAGTGCTTGGCGAGTAGTTCTATGATGGGTGACCTTTGGGGTCATCGTGTTGCACCATCTGATGCCCATTTTATTTTCTTTTAAGTTTATTTTTTTTTTAGCGGAACTTGGCGATCATCGAAAATGTCATCTATGGCCTTGAACTACAAAACATAAGCGCGGCGTCAGCATCTCGGGTGGAGGCCGCACGAAAATCGTCATAACTTTGCGCATAATTATTTGATTCGCCATTATGACCCCAATCTGGAAAGATCTTTGAGGGGTGCACGATGCACAGATGTGCCATATGCGCATCTAACATGACCCTTTTTTCTAATTTTAGCTATTTTGAAGCCCTATCATGACACAGACGGGCTTCGCATGAGAACAATTTGTTGGACATCTCTCAGATTACGACACATCCATGAGAACTCTTGATTAAGCGTGCTTGGGAGAGTAATATTATGATGGGTGACCTCAGGAAGTCGTCATGTTACACCATTGATGATGCTCATTTTATTTTATATTTTATTTTATTTTATCGTTGAAGCCGAAGAACTTGGCGATCACCATCGACGATGAAAAGTTCATCCATGAGATGCCTCGCAAAATATGAGAGTCCCACGGTGATCCGTGTCTTAGGTGGAGGACGCACAAAAATCACCATAACTTTGCACACGATCATCCGATTCGTAATTATGACCCCAATCCGGAAAGATCTCCGCGGAGCACACGACGTGTAGATGTGCCGCAGGTGTATCTAGTGGGACCTTTATCTCCGATTTCGGCTATTTCAACGCCCTATCATAGCACTGATGGGTTCCGCATGAGAATAATTTGTGTGACATATCCGGGCATGACCACGCCACTCGCATGAGAACTCTTGATTAAGCGTGCTTGGTGAGAGTACTACTAGATGGATGATCTCCATGGAAGTCGTGTGTTGCACCATCATTGATGTTGCCCATTTTATTTTCTTTTAAGTTTATTTTATTTTGTCTCGATGCTAGAGAACTTCGGTGATCGCCATCGACTACAAAAATATTGTCCATGGGATGCCTCAGATTGCAAAACACGAGCTACGGGTCCCACACAGTTGATCCGCGCATCTTGGGTGGAGTCCGCGCATAAAATTGCAACCTGCCGCGATCGTCATTATATTCCCCAATCAGAAAAGACCTCTGCGGGGTGCGCGCAGATGTCTGAGCGAATCGGCGGACTGTATCTCATTTTGGCTATTTTGAAGCCCCCCTGCATGACGGGTTCGCATGAGAACATTTACAACACATCTCTAACGGGCGCGACCGCACTAGATCCCATGAGAACTCTTTAGTTAAGTGTGCTTGGGCGAGAGTGGTACTATGATGGGTGACATCGTGGGAAGTCATAGTGTTTTAGCATTTGTTGAAGCTCAATTTATTTTTATTTTATGTTTATTTTATTTTGATCGCCGGAGAACTTCGGTGATCATCAACTCAAAACGTCATCCATGTGATGCCTCGGTACAAATCACGGTGGTCCACGCGGTGATCCGCATCTCGGGTGGAGGCTGCATGAAAATCACCATAACTTTACGCACGATCGTCCGATTTGCAATTATGACACCAATCCAGAAAGATCTTGGCGCTGCGTGAGATGTGCGGACCCTTATCTTGATTTCTATTTGAAGTCTATGTACGCGGGTTCCGCATTAGAACAATTTCATGTCCAGCGCAGTGCACCACACTGATCCATGAAAACTCTTCAATTGCGTGCATGGTAGAGAATACTCTGATGGGTGATCTCCAGGAAGTTGTCGTGTTGCATCATATGTTGCCCATTTTATTTTCCTTTTAAGTTTATTTTATTTTACCACTGATGCTAGAGAACATGATGATCGCCATTGACTATGAAAACATCATCCAGGGATGCCTCGAACTACAAAACACGAGCCGTGGGACGCGATCATCTTAGGTGGGGAATTCAAATCGTCTTCGCGCGATCATTAAGCCATTATGAATGGAAAGACCTTCAGGGCATGATATGATGTCATGCGCATCTAACGGGACCTATATCTCCGATTTATTTTTGAACCCTTCCGCAAATGAGTTTCACATGATAATTTACCGCATCTCCAGGTGGCGTGCACCGACGCATCCCATGAGAACTCTTGATTAAGCGTGCTTGCGAGAGTACTTATGATGGGTGACCTCTTGGGAAGTCGTGTGTATTGCATCATTGCCAATTTATTTTCATTTTATGTTTATTTTATTTGGGATGTAGAACTTCGGCGATGCCATCGACTTCAAAATGTCATCTATGTGATGCCTCGGACTACAAATCAATGATATCGTCGTCATCCGGGTGGAGTCGCACGAAAATTATAACCGCTCATGATCGTCGATTATAATTATGATCCCAATCGGAAGATCTGTGGTACGATGCCGATGTGTAATATCTGGCGGGACCCTTATCGATTTATCAAAGCCCTACTGTTAACATTTTTACATGAGAACAATTGTGTGACATGTCCAGTGAGCGTGAGTGCACCGACACACGGATCCCATTAGAACTCTTAGTTAAGCGTGGCGAGTAGTATGATGGGTGATCTCCGAAGTTGTCGTGTTGTATCATTTGTTGATGCCCATTTTATTTTTCTTTAAGTTTATTTTATTTTACAATGATGCCGAGAATCGGCGGCCATTGACAAAAGCGTTATCCATGGGATGCCGGTTGTAAAACCAGTTGGACTCATCTGATCCGCGTCAGGGTAGGGGCGAATGTTGTAACTTCCGCGATCATCCGATTCTCCATTATGACCCCAATCCGGAAAGACCTCTGCGGGCCGCAATGTGCCATGCATCGATGGGACCTATCTCGATTTTGGCTATTTTGAAGCCCTTCAGCACGGGGGTTCCATGAGAACAATTTACCGACATCTTATTGGCGTGATCGTGTCGGCAAACCGATCCCATGAGAACTCTTGTGTGCTTGGCGAGAGTATGATGGGTGACCTCGAAGTCATCGTGTTATAGCATCTGTTGAAGCCGCTCAATTTATTTTTCTTTTATATTTATTTTATTTTCTATGATCTTGGAGATTGCCTATTCGAAAACATCATCCATGGGATGCCTCAACACATGACTGCGGTGCCAGCGGTTGATCCTGGCGTGACGCCTAAATCGCATCGCTCGCGATAGCCGATCCATTATGACTAATTCAAAAGATCGTGGAAATCGCCCATTTTTTTCAATTTTATTTTATCCGCGGAGAACTGGCGACTTTGAAAACATGGATGCCATGAAAAACGAACCATGGGGCCGCGGTGATCCACGCTTCGTGTAGGCCAAAATCACCATAACCGCCACGTGTCATTTTCCAATGACCCCAATCAGGAAAGATCTCGCGGTGCATGATCGCGGTGTCGGCGCAGTGGGACTCGTATCTTCGATTTCAGCTATTTCAAAGCCTTTCTATGGCACAAACCGGTTCCGCATGAGCACAATTTGTGCCAGCAGACGCAGCCGCACCAGCACACCAGAATACATGAGAACTCTTCAGTTAAGGGTGCTTGGGAGAGAGCAGTACTATGATGAGTGACCTCTTAGGAAGTCATTGTGTTGAACCATCTGTTGATGCCACCCATTTTATTTCTTTTTCTTTTTATTTTATTTTCATTGGCGCCGAACTAATCAACTCAAAATATCATCGATGGGATGCCTCGGCCGACCCAGTTGCCCGTAGCCACGAAAATCCTAACTTATCGCCATTATTCCCCATTATAAAGATCTCGCAGGCATACGACGGCGTGGGTGATGTGCATCAGTGGGACATGTATCTCGATCTTGGCTATTTGGCGTGTAGATGTACCTCGATGGGTTCCGCCAGCATAACTGCGGAAAATCTCCAGCTCGGCGCAGACACCCATTCCGCGTTGAACTAGCGTGCTTGGTGAGCAATATGATGGGTGACCTCCTGGGAAGTCATTATGTTGACCATCTGTTGATCCTTCCCATTTTATTTCCTTTTATTTTTATTTTATTTTATCATTGACGTTGGAGAACTCGGTGACGGACTCCGAAAACATTATAGATGGGATGCCTCGGACTGAAAAGCATGAACCATTGGGCCGACGTGGCAGATCTGCATGTCTCGATGGTGCCGAAATCACCATACCATTGTCGATGATTATGATGATCCCAATTGAAAAGATCTCCATGGGGCTCGCCAGCGTGGGATGGCCAATCGCCTAGCGGGACGTATCTGATTATTTGAAAATCATAATCGCACATCCTGATCGTCGATTCATCGTATGACCCCAATCAAAAAGACTGAGGCGACCGTAGATGTCTTCGCAGGCATATCTGGCGGAGATTCTCGATTCGCAACATGCGGGTTTGATGAGCACAATTTACAACAAATCTCCATGACATGACCCAGACACAGAGAACTCTTGATTCATGCTTGGGTGAGAGCGATCTTGATGAGTGACCTCACGAAGTCATCGTATTGAAACATCTATTGATGCCAAACATTTTATTTCTTTTTATTTATATTTTATTTTAACATTGAACTTCGACAATCGACTCCAAAAAAGTCATCGATGGGATGCCTGGTGAAAAAACGAGACTTGGGGCCCACCGATTGATTCATCTCGTGAAGGCCGCATGAAAATTGCCATAATCGCGATCATCGATTCTCCATTATGACCAGATCCGTGGGGTGCCGTAGGCATAGGCGGGACTGTATCTCGATTTGGCTAGTTTAAAGCCGCTTACGCGGACGGGTCATACAAATCTCAGGCGTGGCCAAAATACCTCCTGAGAACTCTTGATTAAGAGTGCTTGGGTGAAATGATTATTGGTGACCTCTGGAAAAGTCGTGTTGAACCAACTATTGATCACTCATTTTATTTCCTTTTATTTTTATTTTATTTTATCATGGAGAACTTCGACTTCAAAAAAATCGGATGTCTGGACTGAAAATATCGGTGGGCCTGATCTATATCGTGCGAGGCACAAAATGTCATAACTTCACATAACATTATGACCCATCAGGAAAGATCTCATGAGGCACATGACGTGCTCCAGTGAGGCCAAGATCGCGTATCTCGATTTCATATTAAGCTTTTGGGCCGGTTCCACATGAGCACAATCGGCAAAATCTAGCGGGGTGACCGACACTAGATCCCGATCTCTTGATTAAGAGTGCTTGGCGATAACAACACTGATGGAGACCTCTTATTCATCTGTCGAATCAATGGTGATCCGAAAATATCATAAATGGGATGCCTGAAAATAAGAGCCAGGCCGCTATTGATCCGGCGTCTCATGTGGAGTCAATCCGAATGATCTCCGTGATGCATGATGGCGATGGCCAAGGTATCGGCGACGTATCTTTGATTTTTGCTATTTCTAAGACTTACCGTGGCACGGACGGGTTCAATAAGAGCACAATTTGTGGCAAATCTCCAGCGGGCGCCACTGCATAAGCACACCATGTCTCATAAGAACTCTTCAGTTAAGCGTGCGTGGGTGAGAGTAGTACTATGATGGGTGATCTCTTGGGAAGTCGTCGTGTTAAACCATCTATTGATGCCGCCCATTTTATTTCCTTTTATTTTAATTTTATTTTACCAATGATGCCGGAGAACTCGACGATCAACTCCGAAAACATTGTTAATGGAATACCTCAGACTGAAAAACATGATCCATGGGGCAGCGCGGCGATCGCCGTCGTGCGGAGGCCGCATAAATCTCCATAACCCATTTCGCCATTAACCGCCATGACCCCAATCTGAAAGATCTCAGAGCATAAATGTGTAGGCGCATCGGTGGGACCCATATCTTCGATTTAGGCTATTTCGAAGCCTTACGACCGGGTTGCGCATGAGCATAATTTGAAATCTCGCGGGCGATCGCAAAACACCGGATGATGAGAACTCTTCAATTAAGTGTGCTTGTGCGAGACAAGTACTACGATGGGTGACCTCTTGGGAAGTCGTCGTGTTGAACCATCTATTGATGCCATTTTATTTTCTTTTATTTTTTTTTATTTTACCGTTGATGCCGCAGAACTCGTAGATCGACTCCGAAAATGTTGTCGATGGGATGCCTCAGACTGAAAAAACACGAGCCGTGCGGCCCATGCGGCTGATTCGCTCATTTCGTGTGGAGGTAGCATGAAAATTACCATTATTTCACGCTCGATCATATGATTCTCCATTATGACCCCAATCAAGAAAGATCTCCACGGGGAGCACTACTCGCAGATGGCCAAAGGCGCATCTAGTGGGACCCGTATCTTTGATTTCGGCTATTTCGAAGACTTACCGCGACATGAACGGGTTCTGCATGAGCAATTTAATCTGATGGTAGCCACCAGACACCATATCACATGAGAATTATTAAAAGTGCGAGAGCGATCTATGATGGGTGACCTCTTACAAAGTCATCGTGTTGAACCATCTGATGTCCATTTTCTTTCCTTTTATTTTTATTTTATTTTATAGTTGATCTGGGAGAACACTCCAAAATGTCATCGATGGGATGTCTGGGTGAAAAACACGAATTGTGGAGGCCGCACGGAAATCACCATAACTTTGCCCACGATCGTCTGATTTGCCATTATCACCCCAATCTGGAAAGATCTCTGCGGGACGCATGACTCACTGATGTGCCAAAGGTGCATTTAGGGGGACCCGTATCTCCGATTTTGACTATTTTGAAGCCGTACGCGAGGGTTCCAGAAATACAATTTGCCAAATTTCCCTGCTTGCCAGCCAGATAACATGAGAATCCTTGATTAAGCATGCTTGAGTGAAGCGATCATGATGGGTGACCTCTTGGGAAGTGTTGAAACATATGTTAATGTCGACCATTTTATTTCCTTTTGTTTTTATTTTACCGTTGACCGAAGAACTTCAGCGATCAACTCTGAAAACATCATTGATGGGATATCTTGGATTGAACAACATGAGCCGTGGGGATCATGAGCACGATCCGCATGCGGGATCGAAAATCTCGCTTCGCGTCGATCGATTCTCCATTATGACCCCAATGAAAGATCTCCATGGATACGCAGGTGGCGCATATTGACCGATCTCCGATTTTTGGCTATTTTGAAGCGCCGGTATGGGCGGTTTCGCCCACAATTTGGCAAATCTCCGGCAGGTGACCGCACAACAAATCTCATGAAAGCTCTTCAGTTAAGCGTGCTTGGGAGAGAACATTCCTATGATGGGTGTCCTCCTGGGAAGTCATCGTGTTGAACAATCTGTTGATGCCACCCATTTTATTTATTTTTATTTTTATTTTCGTGATGCCGTAGAACTTCGATGATCGACTCAAAATGTCATCGATGGGCTCATCTTGAAAAAACATGAGTCGAGGCCAGTCGTCCGTCGTTTAGTGTAGAGGCCGCACGGAAATCTCCATAACTTTGTGCATGATCATCCAATTCATCATTATGACCTTAATCCGGAAAGATCTCTGTCGATGCTGGCTCGGACATCGATTTATCTCCGATTTTTTATGCCTTATCATTGCGGAGTTTCATGAGCATAATTTGCGACAAATCTCCTGGTCGATGACGAGCACAGATCCCATGAGAACTCTTGATTAAGCATGCTTGGCGAGCGATCTTATGATGGGTGACCTCCGAGGAAGTCATCATGTTGAACTATCTGTTGATGGCACTCAATTTATTTTATTTTATTTTACCGTTGATGTCATAGAACTCGGAGATTGATTACGAAAACATCGTCGATGGCATGACTCATACTGAAAAACAAGTTGGTGGGGCCTCAGCGGCTGGTAGTCGTCGGAGAGGCGCTGAAAATTTCCATAACTTCATGCACGATCATCCGATTTGCCATTATGACACCAATTCAGAAAGATCTTAGTGGACGATCGCATGTGTGGGCGCATCAGATCTCCGATTTTGGCTATTTTGAAGCCTTACCGCATCGGGGTCCCAATTTACAAAATCTCACGGTGGCGCGCACCGGCACATGAGATCCCATCGAACTCTTGATTAAGCGTGCTTGGCGGGGTCTATCAGTGACCTCACGGAAGTCATCATGTTGAACCATCTATCGATGCTGTCCATTTTATTTCCTTTTAATTTTATTTTATTTTATCATTGACGCCGCAGAACTCGTAGATTAACTATGAAAATATCGTCAATGACATGCCTCGTATAGAAAAACATGGGTTGTGGGGCCCTCAGCGTCTGTCTGTGGTGCGAAAATCGTCACTTCTGCGCATCATTCGCCATTATGACCCCAATTAGGAATGATCTGGCGTAGGGTGGCATGCGCATCTAGCAGACCAGCTCTCAGCTATTTTGAATCCTTACGGCATGGGTTCCATGATAACTTGCGCAAATCTCCAGGCGACCTCACCGGACACCAAATCCCTTGAGAACTCTTTGTGCTTGAAGCGATGATGATGGTGACCTTTGGGAAGTCATTGTGTTAAACCATTTGTCGTCGCTATTTTTTTTTATTTTATTTTATTTTGTTGACAGGAGGACTCGGTGATCGACTAAAATGTCATAGATGGGATGCCTCGTGAAAAACATGAGCTGGGGCCCATGCGGTGAGCGGCGTCTCATAGGTCGAAAATGAAAATTTCGCCGCGATCGTCCATTATGTCCCCTCGGAAAGATCTTACGTGGCATGACGCATAGATGTGCCAAAGGAGCATTTGTCGGGACTCGTATCTCCGATTTTGGCTATTTCAAAGCATTACTCTGCGGGTTGCATGAGCACAATTTTGGCAAATATCCGGTGACAACCGCATCCCATGAGAACTCTTGATTAATCGTGCTTGGGTAAGAGCGATCATGATTGGTGACCTCGGAAGTCGTGAGTTGCGACCGTTGATGCCCATTTTATTTTATTTTTTTTATTTTATTTTAGTGTTGCAAACAACTCATTGAGCGACTCAAAATGTCGTCATCAAAACATGAGCCGTGGATTTAAAGGTCTGCGCATCGTGTGGATGTTGCACGGAAATCACCATAATTTCGTGCACGATCGTCCGGTTCGCCATTATGACCCAAATCCGAAAAGATCTCCATCGGGCGCACGATGTGCATATGTGCTAAAGGTGCATCTGGCGTACGCGTATCTCGATTTCATATTTCAAATCCTTACGGCACTGGCGGGTTCCGGATGAGCACAATTTTACAAATCTCCGGTGAGCGACACCGACACCAGATCTCATGAGAACTCTTCAATTAAGTGTGTTTGGGTGAGAGCAGTACTATGATGGGTGACCTCCTAGGAAGTCATCGTGTTGAACCATCTGTTGATGTCGCCCATTTTATTTCATTTTATTTTTATTTTATTTTATCGTTGACGACGGAGAACTCGGAGATCGACTCCGAAAATGTCATCGATTGGATGCCTTGGACTGAAAAACTTGAGCCATAGGGGGCCCTCTCGGTGATTCATGTGCGTAATGGAATCGCCATAACTTCACACATGATCATCCGATTCACCATTATGACCCCAATCCAGAAAGATCTCGTGATACGCCGCGATGGCATGACGCATTTGGTGGGTCACGTATCTCCGATTTTGGCTACTTCGAAGCCTTACCGCAACATGGATGGGTTTCGCATGAGCACAATTTACGATAAATCTCCAATGGGCACGACCGCACCAGCACACCAGATCCCATGAAAACTCTTCAGTTTAGCATTCTTGGGTGAGAGAACTACTATGATGGGTAACCTCATGGGAATTCATCAGGTGGAACTATTTGCTAATGTCGTGCATTTTATTTCCTTTTATTTGTATTTTATTTTACCGTTGACACCAGAGAACTCAGCGATCGACTCCGAAAGCATCATCAATGAGATGCCTCAGATTGAAAAACATGAGTCGTGGGGCCCACGTTGATCCGGCGTCTGTGTCAAAACGCAGATAACTTAACCGCATGATCGCGTTTGATTCGCAATTATGACCGAAATATCTTAGCCCATGCGACGTAGATATGCCAAAAGCGCATCTAGAGCCACCCTTATTTCTTGAAGCACTCGGCATGACATGATCCGCGATTTGTGTCAAATCTCCGGTGAGGGTGGCGCATCCGCATCCTAAGAGAACTCTTCAATTAAGTGTGCTTGAAGCAGATATGATGATGTGACCACTTGGGAAGTAATTGTGTTGAACCATCTGTTGATGCCACCCATTTTATTTCTTTTAATTTTTATTTTATTTTCTCATTGATGCCGGAGAACTCGACGATCAACTCTAAAAACATCTCGTGTGGAGGCCGCATCGAAATAACCATAACTTCATGCACAATCATCTGATTCGCAATTATAACCCCAATATGGAATGATCTATGTGGGGCACATGACGCGTAGATGGTTAAAGGCGCGTCTAGCGGGACCTGTATCTCCCATTTCGGCTATTTTAAAGCCTTATCGTGGAACAGATGAGTTTCACATGAGCACAATTTACGGTAAATCTTTAGCCGGGATGATCGCACCAACACACTAGATCCCTTGAGAACTCTTTAGTTAAGCGTGCTTGGGCGGGCGATCTTGGGTGATTTTTGGGAAGTTATTGTGTTGAACCATCTTTTGATGCTCATTTTATTTTCATTTATTTTTATCTTATTTTACCATTGATGTCACAAAACTCGGAGATCGACTCCAAAAATATTGTCGATGGGATGCCTCGGACTAAAACAGATGGAGCCACTGACTGATTTCATCTCGTGTGGCGCATCACTTCTAACTTCGCCGAATGCCATTATGACCCCAATCAGAAAGATCTGCGGGGGTTCACTACTCTGGCAGGCATCTAGCGGGACCCATATCTCTATTTGGGTATTTGAAGCCTTACCGCACGGGCGAGTTCGCATGAGCGTAGGGCAAATCTCCATCGGAGCGTCGCGCACATAGTAGATCATAAGAGAACTCTTCATTTAAGCGTGTTTGGGCGAGAGCAGTACTATGATGGGTGATCTCTTGGGAAGTCGTCGTGTTAAACCATCTGTTGATGCCGCCCATTTTATTTCCTTTTATTTTTATTTTTTTTACCGTTGACACCGGGGAACTCAGTGATCGACTCCGAAAATGTCATTGATGGGATGCCTCGGATTGAAAAACACGACCCATGTGGTCCCGCATTGGATGTCAAGGAAAGAATCATACTTACGCATGATGTCGATGATCAATCACTCAATCAAAACACAAAATCTGAAAACAACTGAACTGATTCTTTGATATAATTTACAAACAATGAAACTCAGATGCGCAGTAAATGTATGATAGGTGACCTCCTGGGAAGTCGTCGTGTTGAACCATCTGTTTATGCAACCCCATTTTATTTCCTTCTATTTTTATTTTTTTTATCGTTGACGCCGGTGAACTCGGAGATCGACTCCGAAAATGTTGTCGATGGGATGCCTCGGATTTAAAAATATGATATGTGGAGCCCACTCGATCCGCGCTTGTGTAGGCCACACGATAAGCTATAACTGCGCGATCGTCCGGTAGCTATTATGACTGGAAAGATCTCTGCGGGTAGCATGGCGTGTAGATTGCGGTGCATCACGGTGGGACACATATCTCCGATTTCTTCTAGTTGAGCCTTACTGGCGGACGGGTTTCATGAGCATAATTTGCAAAAATCTTTAATCGGCCACACCATCAGATCCCATGAGAACTCTTCTGTTAAGCGTGTTTGGTGAAGCGGTTTTATGATGGGTGACCTCAGAAGTTGTGTTGAACTATCTCTTGATGCGCGCATTTTATTTCCTTTTATTTGTATTTTATTTTAATGTTAATTAGAAGAACTTCGGCGTTCAACTCGAAAAAATTTATGATGAGATGCCGTCGAAAAACAGTGGGGCACTAGTCGATTCGGTGTCTTGAGCCTCACAAAATTGCCTTAACTTTGCGCACAATCGAATGATTTTCCATTATGACCCCAATCGAGAAAGCTCTCATGAGGCGCTGATATCCATGGGTGCATCTTGCGTGACCCGTATCTCCAATTTCAGCTATTTGAGCGCATGCACGCGGACGCGTTCTAGATGAGCTTAATTTCTGCAAATCTCCGGAGTGCGGTAGCACCGGCTAGATCCCATGAGAACTCTTGATTAAGCGTGCTTGGGCGAAATGTCTGATGATGGGTAACCTCGAAGTCGTCGTGTCAACCATCTGATGCGATTTTATTTCCTTTTATTTTTACTTTATTTTACCGTTGATGCGGAAACGGTCGACTCAAAACATCATCGATTGGATGACTTGGGACGAAAACCTGGCCGTGGGCCCTCGGTGATCCACACATCTCATGTGGATGCTACACAAAAATTGCCATAACGTCACGCATGATTGTCTGATTCGCCATTATGATCCCAATCTGGAAAGATCTTAGATCGCGCCGCGCCGCTGAATAACCTGCGGGCACATCGGCGGGACCGTATCTCGTTCGTTGAAGCCTTGAGGCATGGATGGGTTCTGCATGAGCAAAATTTACGAAAATTCTCCAGCACGAGTTAAACGTGTTAAACGTGTTTGGGCGAGAACAATACTATGATGGGTGATCTCTTGGGAAGTCATCGTATTTAATCATATGTTGATGCCGCTCATTTTATTTCCTATTATTTTTTTTTATTTTACCGACATGGAGAACTTCGGCGAACATCGATGATCGATGCCGGACGAAAACATGAGCCGTGGGGCCCATGTGGCTGATCCACGCTTCTCGTGTGGACGTCACACGAAAATTGCCATAACTATGCACACGATCCAATTCTCCATTGTGACCCCAATCGAAAGATCTCGTGGGCGACGGCAGTGTATGCCATTTAGGGACCCATATCTTGATTTGCTTTTCAAAGCCGTGGCAGAACGCGGGTTACGCATGAGTACAATTTGCGGAAACTCTCCAGCAAGCGCGACCACACCGGGATCTATGAGAACTCTTGATTAAGCGTGCTTGGCGAGAAGCGGCCTTTATGATGGGTGACCCTCAGTCATCGTTGAACCATGATGCCGTTTTTTCTTTAATTTTTAATTTATTTTATCATTGACGCTGGAGAACTTGGTGATCGACTCTGAAAATGTCATCGATGGGATGGTTCGGACTAAAAAACACGAGATGTGGGGCCCTGCGGTAATTGCATCTCATGCGGAGGGCTGACCATAATCCATGCTATGCGATCGTCTTATTCATCATGACCCCAATCGAAAGATCTTGGTGCACGGAGATGTGGCTGAGATCACAGTGGGACCCGTATCTCCAATTTCAGTTATTTCGAAGCTTTACCATAGCATGGACGGGTTCTAGATGAGCACAATTTACGGAAATCTCTAGCGAGCGCGACCACACCAGCACACCAGATCTCATGAGAACTCTGCAGTTAAGCATGCTTGGGCGAGAGCAATACTATGATGGGTGACCTCTTGGAAAGTCATCGTGTTGAACGATCTATTGGTGCCACCCACGGCTGATTCACACGTCTCGTGCGAAGGCCGTACAAAAATTGCGATAACTTCACACAAGATCATTTGATTTGCCATTATGACCTCAATCCGGAAAGATTTCTATGGGAGATGGTAGGTGTATTTTGGAGGGCGCATCGATTTCCTACTTTGAAGCCTTACCGACGGCGATGAGCACAACTTGTGAAAAAATCTCAATGCGGTAGCACCGACACCGCATCCCATGAGAATGCTTCAATTAAGCGTGCTTGGCGAGCGATCTTATGATGGTGAAGTCGGTCTTTCTATGGATGCCCATTTTATTTCATTTTATTTTTATTTTATTTACCATTGTCGTCGTAGAACTTCGACGATGGACTCTACGTTGATGGGATGCCTCGGTGAAAAATGACTGGGTGGATTCGTGTGGAGGCCGCGAGGAAATCGCTAAAACCTCACGATCGATCATCCATTTTCTTATAACCCAAATCGGAAGATCTCCGGGGTGCACGAGTGAGCCCGCATCGGGACCGTATCTCCTATTTGGCTATTTTGAAGCTTTCTGGCACGCGTCTGCGTTCATGAACACAATTTGCGGCAAATCTCCAGCGAGCGTGACCACACTAGCACACTAGATCCCATGAGAACTCTTCAGTTAAGTGTGCTTGGGCGAGAGGAGTACTATGATGGGTAACCTCCAGGAAGTCGTCGTGTTGAACCATATGTTGATGTCGCCCATTTTATTTCCTTTTATTTTTATTTTATTTTTACCGTTAACGCCATAGAACTCGGTGATCGACTGCAAAAACGTCATTAATGGAATGCCTAGGACTGAAAAACACAAGCCTTGGGGCGGTGATCCCGACTTCGGGAGGCCGCATGGAAATCCACCATAACTTTGCGCGCGTCGTTATGCATTATGACCTCAATCCGAAAAGATCTCCGTGGGGCACATGACATGCCAGTCTTTGCGGATCTGGCGGGTATCTCGATTTTAACTATTTTGAAGCTTTACCAGGTACAGACTTCTGGATGAGCACAATTTGCATAAAATATCCAGCGACACGACCGCTGACCCAGATTCGCGAACTCTTGATAAGCGTGCTTGGAAGATGATGGGCGACCTCTGGGAAACTCGTCGTGTTGAACCAACTGTTGATGCCGCTCATTTTATTCCCTTTTTTTTTACCATTGACGCCGAAGAACTCGGTGATCGACTCCGAAAGCATCATCGATTGGATGCCTCGGACTAAAAAACTTTAGCCGTCGCGGCCTGCGTGATCAGTATCTCTGAGGCCGCGGAAATCACCATAACCCAGCGCGATCGTCCGATTCGCCATGATGACCCAAATCTGGAAAGATCTTTGTAAGGCATATGACAGATGTCGCACATCCGTGAGAGATCTCCATTTTCAGCTAGTTTAAAGCCGCTCGCGACCTGAGGCGGGTTAGCGAGCATAATTTATTGCAAATCTCTAGCGAACGACCATCAAATCATGAGAACTCTTGATTAAACATGCTTGGGTAAGCGATGCTATGATGGGTGATCTCTTGGGGAAGTCGTCGTATTGAATGATCTCTTGATGCCTCCCATTTTATTTTATTGTTATTTTATTTTATTTTATCATTGATGTCGTAGAACTCGGCGATTGACTCCGCAAATGTCGTAGATAGGATGCCTCGTGAAAACCATTACCAGTCCATCTCATAGGCTGCACATAAATCTCATAACCCATCGCTCTCGTCGCCAGCCATTATGACCAATCGGAAGATCTCCAGATCTGTGGCGGTGAGCCGCAAGCGCTCTGGCGGACCCATATCTCGATTTTGGCTATTTTGAAACTTGCGACGCGTCACATTCACATGTGCACAATTTACGACAAATCTCCAGTTGGGGTGACTGCATTAGCACACCAGATCCCATGAGAACTCTTCAGTTATGTGTGCTTGGGCGAGAGTAGTACTATGATGGGTGACCTCCTCGGAAGTCATCGCGTTGAACCATCTGTTGATTCCGCCCATTTTATTTCCTTTTAAATTTCTTTTATTTTACTATTGATGCCGGAGAACTCGACGATCGACTCCGAAAACTTCATCGATGGGATTCCTCATACTGAAAAACATGAGCCGTAAAGCCCATGCGGCTGATCTTCGCATCTTTACGAAGGCCGCACGAAAATCTCTATAACTTACGATCGTCCAATTAATATTATGACCCCAATCAAAAGATCTCCGGCGGATACGATGAGCGGATGAGCCACATGCGCATCTATCTCAATTTTGGTTATTTGAAGATTTATCGCAGCACATACTTGTTTCGCATGAACACAATTTGTGGCAAATCTCCAGCGGGTGCGACCGCACCAGCACACTAGATCCCATGAGAACTCTTCAGTGAAGCGAGCTTGGGCGAGAGCAGTACTATGATGGGTGACCTCCTGGGAAGTCATCGTGTTGAACCATTTGTTGATGGCGCCCATTTTATTTTCTTTCATTTTTATTTTATTTCATCGTTGATGCCAGAGAACTCGGTGATCGACTACGAAAATTTTGTAGATGTGATGCCTCAAATTGAAAGCACAGTGGGGGCTCTAGCGGTGAACCCGTCATGTGTAGGCCGCAAGGAAATCACCAAAACTTCATGCACGATCCTCCGATTCGCCATTATAAGCCCAATCTAGAAAGATCTCCGTGGGGCGCACGACGCGTAGATGTGATAAAGGCTCATCTGGCGGGACACGTATCTCCGATTTTGGCTATTTCAAAGCCTTAGGGTGGCACGTACGGGTTCCGCATGAGCATAATTTATGGCAAACTCCAGCTGGTATGACCGTACTAGCACACCAGATAAAATTAGAACTCTTCAGTTAAGCGTGCTTGGGTGAGAGCAATACTATGATAGGTGACCTTCTGGGGCCCACGCATCGATGGGATGCCTTGAACTTAAAAATGCGAGCCGTGGGCTCTACACGGCTGATCTGCGCGTCTCGTGCGAATGCTGCACGAAAATCACAATAAGTTTGAAAACATCGCCGATTCGCCAGATCGGAAAGAACTCCGAGGCGCATGCAGAGATGAGCGGGTGCATCTGGACACATATCACCGATTTCATCTAGTTGAAGTCTTCTGGCTCGGGGGGTTCCGCATGAAAATTTGCAAAAATCTTCAGCGGGCGTGACGCGTACGATCCATGAGAACTCTTGATTAAGCGTGCTTGGCGAGCGATATTATGATGGGTGACCTCACGGGAAGTCGCGTGTTGAACCTTCGATGTCCCATTTTATTTTCTTTTATTTTTTATTTTATTTTACCGGCGTTCGACTCTAAAATCGTCGTCGATGGGATACCTCGGAGTGAAAAAATACAAGCCGTGGGGCCCATGTTGTGATCCGCTCTGTGTGGAGGAATCGCGCAAATATCGCAACGCCGCGATCGTCAGATTCCATGACCCAAATCTTGAAAGATCTCTGCGGGGCACATGACGCATCGATGGGCTAAAGGCGCATCTATTGGGACCCATATCTTTGATTTCGATTATTTCAAGCCTTACCGTGGTACTTACGGGTTCCGCATGAGCACAATTTGCGGCAAATCTCCGTGGCAACCCTGACACACGATCACGTGAGAATTCTTGATTAAGCGTGCTTGGGAAACATGATGGGTGACCTTTAGAGAAGTCATCATGTTGAACCATATGTTGATGTCACCGATTTTATTTTCATTTATTTTTATTTTATTTTGTCGTTGACGCCAGAAAACTCGGCGATCAACTCCAAAAATGTCGTCGATGGGATGCCTAGGACTGAAAACATGAGCCATGGGGCCCACTCTGGCGATCCACATCTCGTGTGGAGGCACAAAAAATCGCCATAACTTCCGCACTATCGTCAGATTCACCATTATAACCCCAATCACGAAAGATCTCCGGGGCCTACGGCGTAGATGTCGTAGGTATCTCAATTTTGGCTATTTCAAAGCCTTCAGCGGCCTGACGGGTTCCATGAGCATAAAATTTGCGGCAAATCTTGGCGGTGATCGCGCGACACAAGATCCCATGAGAACTCTTGATTAAGCGTGCTTGGACAAGAAGCGGTATTATGATGGGTGACCTCACGGGTCGTGTTAAACCATCTGATTTTCGCTTGTTTTATTTCATTTTTTTTTACCGTTGATGCTAAAGAACTCGGCATTCGACTCTGAAAATGTTGTCGATGGGATGCCTCAGACTGAAAAACATGAGCCGTGGGGCCCACTCGACTGATCCGCACGTCTCGTGTGGGAGCCGCATGGAAATCACCATAACTTCACGCACGATCATCCGATTCACCATTATGTCCCCAATCCGGAAAGATCTCTGCGAAGCACATGACGCATAGATGAGCCGTAGGTGTATTAGGCGGGACACGTATCTCTGATTTCAGCTATTTCGAAGCCTTACTGTGGAAAGGACGGGTTCCTCATGAGCCCAATTTGCAGCAAATCTCCAGCGGCGGCGATCACACCAGCACACCATATCCCATGAGAACTCTTCAACTGTACTATGATGGGTGACCTCTTAGGAGGTCATCGTGTTTAACCATCTGTTGATGCCACTCATTTTATTTCCTTTTATTTTTATTTTATTTTATCGTTGACGTCGGAGAACTCGGTGATCGACTCCGAAAACATCGTCGATAGGATGCCTAATCGTGGGGCCCACGTGGTTGATCCACGCATCTCGTGTGGAGGCCACACAAAAATTGCCATAACTTCACGCGATCGTCCGATTCGCCATTATGACCCCAATCCGGAAAGATCTCTGTAGGGCCCACGACGCGCAAATGTGCCGCAGGTGCATCTTGCGGGATCCTAGGAAGTCGTCATGTTGAACAATCTATTGATGCCTCTCATTTTATTACCTTTTATTTTTATTTTATTTTATCGTTAACACCGCAGAACTTGGCGATCGATTCCGAAAAAGTCATCGATGGGATGCCTCAGATGGAAAAACACGAGCTGTGGGGCCCACGCAGCTAATCCGTGCATCTCGTGTGGAGGCCGCACGAAAATCTCAATAACTTCACGCACGATCGTCCGATTCACCATTATGATTGCAATCCAGAAAAATCTCTACGGATCACACGACATGCAGATGAGCTGCAGGCGCATCTGGCGGGACCCATATCTTTGATTTTGGCTATTTTGAAACCATAGCGCAGGCGGGTTCGCATGGCAATTTCGACAAATCTATAGTGCGACCGCGCTTTACCGATCCCATGAAAACTCTTCAGTTAAGCGTGCTTGAGCGAGAGCAGTATTATGATGGGTGACCTCTTGAGAAGTCGTCGAGTTGAACCATCTGTTGATGCCCCACATTTTATTTCCTTTAATTTTTATTTTATTTTACCGTTGACGTCGGAGAACTCGATGATCAACTCCAAAAATGTTGTCGATTGGATGCCTCGAACTAAAAACATGAGTTGGGGCCGCGGCCGATCGTCCATCCGTGTCAGTGTGGATGCCGCATCATCGCCATAACTTAGCATGATCATCCGATTCACCATTATGACCCCAATCGGAAAGATCTTAGCGATAGGGGATGGTACGAAAGCTTATCTAGTGGGACATATATCTCCGATTTTGGCTATTAAAACCTTGCGGCACAAACGTTTAGCATGAGCTAATTTGCGGCAAATCTCGTGACCGCACACCATATCCCAGAGAACTCTACGGTTAAGCGTGCGAGAACTACTATGATGGTGATCTCACGGGAAGTTATCGTGTTGAACCATCGGTGATGCCGGCCATTTATATTTCCTTTTATTTTTATTTTATTTTACCATTGATGCTGGAGAACTCAGTGATCGACTCGATAACGTCATCGATGGGATACCTCGAACTAAAAACACTATGAATGGGCAGGCGTCTATCTCGTGTGCAGGCCGCACAGAAATCATCATAACTTCGCGCAATAGTTTGATTTGGCCTCAATCGGAAGATCTTGCGGCATGACATGTCGAGTGCATCTGGAGGGACCCATATCTCTGATTTTGAATCCTTATCGCGGCACATACAGATTACGCATGAGCACAATTTATGGCAAATCTCCAGCGGATGCGACCGCACAAGCACAAAAGATCCCATGAGAATTCTTCAGTTAAGCGTAGACGAGTAGATGTGCCACAGCGGGACCCGTATCTCTGATTTCAGCTATTTCAAAAGCCTTGCAGGTAGCGCAGAGTTCAGATGAGCATAATTTGCATCAAATCTCCAGCACATGACCGGCACCGGATGCGAGAACTCTTGATTAAGCGTGCTTGGGCGTGAGTACTTATAATGGGTGACCTCAGGAAGTCATCGTGTTGAAAGTTGATGCGCCCATTTTCTTTCTTTTATTTTTATTTTATTTTACCATTGATCTTTGGAGAACTTCGAGATCGACTCGAAAATGGTATTGGATGCCTCGAGCGAAAAAAGCAGTGGTTATGCGGCCCGCGTAGGATTCAGCGCGTCTCGTGCGGAGGCCGCACGAAAATCACCTTAACTTCGCGCACGATCGTTCGATTCACCATTATGACCCAAATCGGAAGATCTGCGGGGAACCGATGTGAGAGAATCTAAGAGACTTATCTCCGTTTTTGGCTAGTTCTGAGCCTTACCGCTACATAGACGGGTTCTAAATGAGCTCAATTTTTTGCAAATCTCCAACGAGCACATTCGCACTAGCACACCAGATCACATGAGAACTCTTAAGTTAAGCGTGCTTGGGTGAGCTTGCTTATGATGGTGACCACCTTAGGAAGTCGTCGTGTTGAACCATCTGATGATGCGATTATTTCCTTTTATTTTTATTTTGTTTTTGTTTCGTTGATGCGAGAACTTCGAAATCGACTCCAAAATGTCATCGATCAAAAATGGAGATGCCTGCCATGCGAAAAAACATGACGGCCCGTCATCATCTCATAGGCGCGTAGAAATCACCATAACTTCATGCAAGATCGTCCGATTCGCCATTATGATCCCAATTCGAAAAGATTTCTGCATGGTGCATGATCCGTAGATGTGCCCTATCTCTGATTTCGGCTAGTTCGAAGCCTTACCGCGGCACGGACGGGTTCCACATGAGCATAATTTGCGACAAATCTCTAGCGGGCGCGGCCGCACCATTACAGATCTATGAGAACTCTTGATTAAGCGTGCTTGGCGAAACAATCTTATGATGGGTGACCTCACAGGGCGGTGTTGAACCATATGTTGGACGCCCATTTTATTTCCTTTTATTTTATTTTATTTTTCCGTTAATGCGGAGAACTTCGGTGATTGACTTTGGAAGCGTCATAGGCGGATGCCTCGGAGTTGAAAAACACCGGTAGGTGGCCCATGCGGGCAGATCCACATATGTCGTCTGGAGGCGCGCGTCACCATAATTTTGCGCCGCGATCATCCGATTAGCCATTATGACCTAATCAGAAAAGATCTCCCCGAGCACCGATGCTTGAGATGTCATGGCGCGCTCTGAAATCTCATATCTTGACTAAGCTTTGAAGCTTTTGAGGCAGGACATGTTCCTCATGAGCACAATCTGCTACAAATCTCTAGCGGAGCGATGCGTACCGGCACACCATATCATGAAGAACTCTTCAATTAAGCATGCTTGGGCGAGGAAGCGATACTATGATGGGTGACCTCTTCGTTGTGTTGAACCATCTGATTTCCATTTTATTTCCTTTTATTTTTATTTTATTTTACCGTTGATGGGAGAACTCAAAATCGACTCTAAAATGTCATCGATGGGATATGCCTTAGAATACGAGCCATGGGCCCGCGGCTGCGATCCTCGCATCTCATGTAGAGGCGGAAATCACCATAACTTCCGCGCGATCATCCATTCGCCATTATGATCTAATCGAAAGATCTCCAGCGGGACGATCTTGATGGCGAGATGTCGTGGCGCATCTGCGAGACCATCTCCGATTTTGGCTATTTTGAAGCCTTACTGCGACGCGGACGGGTTCCGCATGAGCACAATTTGCAAATCTCTACGGGCGTGGCCGCACACCGAGATCACATGAGAACTCTTGAGTTAAGTGCTTGAGCGAACCATTACTTATGATGGGTGACATCTCGAAGTCATCATGTTGAACCATCTGATGCCACCCATTTTATTTTATTTTATTTTTATTTTATTTTTCGTTGGCGTTGGAGAACTTCGAATCGTCAAAGCGTCATCGATGGGATCCCACTGAAAAACCGCAGTAGTGGGTGATCAGCGCGTCGTGCGAGGCCACGAAAATCACCATAACTTCACGCACGATCATCCAATTCGCCATTATGATCCTATTCTAGAAAGATCTCCGCGGGGCGCATGACGCGCAGATGTGCCAAACGGGCATCTAGCGGGACCCGTATCTTCAATTTCAGCTTTTTCGAGGCCTTAGCGCAACGGGTTCGCGCAGCACAATTTGTGGCAAATCTCGGCGCGTGACCGCACACCAAATCACATGAGAACTCTTCAGTTAAGCGTGCTTTGGCGAGAGATGTTATGATGGGTGACCTCTTGGGAAGTCATCGCGTTGAACCATCTGTTGATGCCGCCCATTTTATTTCCTTTTATTTTGATTTTATTTTACCATTGATGGAGAACTCATCGATCGACTCCTAAACCATCATCGATGGGATGCCAGCTAAAAAATGAGCCATAGCTGTGGCGTCGCGCATCTCGTGTGGAGGCGCACAAAATTGCCATAACCGCATGATCGATTCCCCATTATGACCTCCCAATCAGAAATATCTCCAGGGGCGCGATGCATGGATGAGTCGGTGTCTGGCGGGACCGCGTATCTCGATTGGCTATTATCAGCCTTGCGTAGCCGCGGATGGGTTCGCATGACAATTTGTGAAAAATCTCAGCGCGACCGGCAGATCTCATGAGAACTCTTCAGTTAAGCGTGCTTAGGTGAGAGTAGTACTACGATGGGTGACCTCCTAGGAAGTCGTGTTAAACCATCTATGTATGCCGCCCATTTTATTTCATTTTATTTTTATTTTATTTCTGGTTGGACCAGCATGTCGACTCAAAATGTCATAATTGGATGCTGGTGAAAAACATGACCTGTGGGGCCCACATGGCTGATTCATGCATCTCGTGTAGAGGCCGCAAGGAAATCGTCATAACCTCATGCACGATCGTCATTATGACAATCTGAAAGATCTCCAGGAAATGATGGCGATGAGCCGGTACATCTGGCGGGACCCGTATCTTTGATTTTGGCTATTTCGAAGTCTTACCGTGACACGTACGGGTTCTGCATGAGCACATTTTGTAGCAAATCTCCGGTGGCGCCGCACACTAGATCCATGAGAACTCTTGATTCGCGTGCTTGGCGATCTATGATGGGTGACCTCCACGGGAAGTCGTCATGTTGAACAATTGTTGATCCCCATTTTATTTCCTTTTATTTTTATTTTTTATTTTGTTGTGTTGAATTGAAATCAACTTCAAAATGTCGTAGATGGGATGGGTGAAAAACGTATGGGGCGGCGTTCCGCGCATCTCGTCTGTGGAGGCCGCCGCGAAATCCACCATAACTTTGCGCCCGCGATCGATTCGCCATTATGACCATATCCGAAAACATCTCTGCAGGGCGCGCAACGTGTAGATGAGCCGAAGGTGCATTTGGCGGGACCCGTATCTCCGATTTCAGCTATTTCGAAGCCTTACTGCGGCATGGACGGGATCCGGATGAGCACAATTTATGGCAAAGCTCCAGCGAGCGCGACCACACCCGCACATCAGTCCCATGAGAATTCTTCAATTAAGCGTGCTTAGGTGAGAGCAATACTATGATGGGTGAACTCTTGGGAAGTCGTCGTGTTGAACCATCTATTGATGATGCACATTTTATTTCCTTTGTATTTTATTTTAACGTTGATGCCGCAGAACTCGATGATCGACTCTGAAAATGTCATCGATGGGATGCCTCGGTCTTCTGAGCCATGGGGCCCATAAGGGCGATTCGCGCGTCTGTGGTGTGGAGGCCGCGAAATTCATAACCCGGCGCCAAGATCGTCTGATTCGCCATTATTACCCCAATCTGGCGGGAGCCGTATCTCCGATTTCGACTATTTCAAATCCTTACTGTGGCATTAACGGGTTCTGCATGAGCACAATTTGCGGTAAATCTCTAGCAGGCGCGACCTTACCCGCACACCAGATCCCATGAGAACTCTTCAGTTATGCGTGCTTAGGAGAGAGCAATGCTACGATGAGTGACCTCTTTGGAAGTCATCTTGTTGAATCATCTGTTGTTGCCACCCATTTTATTTCCTTTTATTTTTATTTTATTTTACCGTTGACGCCGGAGAACTCGGAGATCGAATCCGAAAATGTCATTGATGGGATGCCTCGGACTGAAAAGCATGAGCCATGCGACCCACTTGGTTGATCCATGTGTCTCGTGTGGAGGCCGCACGAAAATCATCATAACATCGCGCACGTTCTTTCGATTCGCCAATATGACCCCAATCTGGAAAGATCTTCGTATATGCTGCGATATATCCGAGACAGATCGATTTTGGCTATTTCAAGCCTTATCGCTTTGGAAGTTCATTAGCACAAAAATCTCCATGCCGCACTAGCACACCATATCCTATGAGAACTCTTCAGTTAAGCATGCTTGGGCAAGCAAGATTTATGATGGGTGACCGGAAGTCATCGGTTGAACCATCTCTTGATTCCGCCCATTTTATTTTATTTTTATTTTATTTTATTTTATTTTATCATTGATGCCGGAGAACTCAACGATTGACTCCAAAAATGTCGTAGATGGGATGCCTCAGATTGAAAAACACTAGCTGTGTGGCCCACCAGCCGCGATCTCATGTGGACGCACTGAAATCACCATAACTTGCGACATCGTCCATTCGCCATTATGACCACAATCCGAAAAGATCTTCAGGCGATGACGGAAATGCAGGTGCGGGACCCATATCTTTTGCTATTTTGAAGCCACGCACGAGATCGCATGTGCACAATGCGGCAAATTCCGGTGATGACGCAGCATACCGAGATCCCATGAGAACTCTTCAGTTATGCGTGTTTCGCATGAACACAATTTGTGGCAAATCTCCAGCGGGTGTGACCGCACCAGCACACTAGATCCCATGAGAACTCTTCAATGAAGCAAGCTTGGACAAGAGCTGTACTATGATGGGTGACCTCCTGGGAAGTCATCGTGTTGGACCATCTGTTAATGGCGCCCATTTTATTTCCTTTCATTTTTATTTTATTTCATCGTTGACGCCGGAGAACTCAGCGATCGACTCCGAAAATGTTGTAGATGGGATGCCTTAGATTGAAAAACATGAGTCGTGGGGCCCACGCTGATCCGCATCTCGTGTGTAGGCCAATGAAATCGCCAAAACTTCATGCACAATCGTCTGATTCGCCATTATGACCCCAATCCAGAAAGATCTCCGCAGGGTGCACGACGCGTAGATGTGCTAAAGGCTCATCTAGCAGGACATGTATCTCCGATTTTGGCTATTTCGAAGCCTTAGGATGGAACGATGTTCGCATGAGAATTTACAAAGAACTCCGGCGAACGACGTATAGCACCAAATCAAATTAGAACTCTTCAGTTAAGCATCCTTGGATGAGAGCAATACTATGATAGGTGACCTCCTGGGGCCCACGCGTCGATGGGATGCCTTGGACTTAAAAAAGCGAGCTGTGGGGTCTACACGGCTGATCTGCGTGTCTCGTGTAAATGCCACACGAAAATCGCGATAAGTTCGGAACGATCATCCGATTCGCCATTCTGACCCCAATCCGGAAAGAACTCTGTGGGGCGCACGATGTGTAGATGAGCCGCAGGCGCATCTTGCGGGACACGTATCAACGATTTCAGATAGTTCGAAGCCTTACCGTGGCACGGACGGTTCCGCATGAGCATAATTTGCGAAAAATCTTCAGCGAGCGTGACCGCACCATCACACCAGATCCCATGAGAACTCTTTAGTTAAGTGTGCTTAGGCGAGAGCAGTATTATGATGGGTGACCACGTGGGAAGTCATCGTGTTGAACCATCTATTGATGTCGCCCATTTTATTTTCTTTTATTTTATCGTTGATGTCGGAGAACTCGACGATCGACTCTGAAATCGTCGTCGATGGGATACCTCGGACTGAAAAAATATAAGCCGTGGGGCCCACACGGCTGATCCGCGCATCTCGTGTGGAGGCCACACGAAAATCTCCATAACTTTACGCACGATCGTCCGATTTTCCATTATGACCCTAATCTGAAAAGCTCTCCGTGGGGCACACGACACATCGATGGGCTAAAGGCGCATCTATTGGGACCCATATCTCTGATTTCAGTTATTTTGAAGCCTTACCGTGGCACTTACGGGTTCCACGTGAGCACAATTTGTGGTAAATCTCCAGCTGGCACGACCACAACAGCACACCTGATCACATGAAAATTCTTCAGTTAAGCGTGTTTGGGTGAGAGCAGTACTATGACGGCTGACCTCTAGAGAAGTCATCATGTTGAACCATATGTTGATGCCGCCCATTTTATTTTTGTTTATTTTTATTTTATTTTGCCGTTGACGCCGGAGAACTCGGCGATCAACTCCTAAACCATCGTCGATGGGATTCCTAGGACTGAAAAATAATAGACGTGGGGCCCATGCAGCTGATCCGCGCGTCTCGTGTGGAGGTCGCACATAAATCACCATAACTTCACGCACGATCGTCCGATCCATTATTATTATGAACCCAATCCGTAATGATCTCCGGCACACATCGCGATGGGCCAAAGACTCATCCGGGACCGTATCTGAGCTTTCATGCCTTACCGTGACATGAATGGGTTCTACATGAGCATAATTTGTAAGAAATCTTCAGCGGGGACAACCGCAACAGCACACTAGATCACATGAGAACTCTTTAATTAAGCGTGCTTGGGTGAGAGCAGTGCTATGATGGGTGACCTCCTAGAAGGTCATCGTGTTGAACCATCTGTTGTTGGCGTCCATTTTATTTTTATTTTATTTTACCGTTGACGCTGTAGAAATCAGAGATCGACTCTGAAAACGTCGTTGATAGGATGCCTCAAACTGAAAAACATGAGTCGTGCGGCCCACTCGACTAATCCACACGTCCCGGGTGGAGGCCACACGAAAATCGTCATAACTTTGCGCACGATCGTCTGATTCACCCTAATGACCCAAACTAAAAGATCTTGGCGGGCGTAGACAGCGAGTGATCCACAGCTCATCTCAAGGGACACGATTCTTCGATGGTAATTTCAAAGCTTAACATGTATGCGGTTACGCATGAGCATAATTTGCGGCAAATCTCCAGGTGGCGCGATCGCATCAACACACTAGATCCAATAAGAACTCTTCGCTTAAGTTTGCCAAGAGTATTCATTACTATGGTGGGTGGGAAGTCATCATGTTGAACCATCTGTTGATTCTGCCCATTTTATTTCCTTTTATATCTACTTTATTTTATCGTTGACCCTAGAGAACTCAGCGATCAACTCTGAAGATGTTGTAGATGGGATGCCTCGGACTGAAAAACACGAGCCATGGGGCCCACGTGGCTAATTCGTGCTTCTCGTGTGGAGGCCACACGAAAATCGCCATAACTTCGCGCACGATCGTTCGATTCGCCATTATGACCCCAATCCGAAAAGATCTCCGCGGGGCGCATGACGCACAGATGTGCCAAAGGCGCATCTGGTGGGACTCGTATCCCGATTTTGGTTATTTCGAAGCCTTACCGCGGCAAGGATGGGTTTCGCATGACCACAATTTGCGACAAATCTCCAACGGGCGCGACCGTACCAGAGCATCAGATCACATGAGAACTCTTCAGCTAAGCGTGCTTGGGCGAGAGCATTATTATGATTGGTGACCTCTTGGGAAGTCATCATGTTGAACCATCTGTTGATGCCGCCCATTTTATTTATTTTTATTTTTATTTTATTTTTTGTTGACACCAGAGAACTCGATGATCGCCTCCGAAAATGTTGTAGATGGGATGCCTTGGACCAAAAAACATGAGCCGTGGGGCCCACTGACGAGGCCTCGTCGTGTGGAGGCGCAAAATCGCCAAAACTTCACGCACGATCGTCCAATTCGCCAATATGATTCCATTCCGGAAAGATCTCTGCGGAGCACACGACGAGCAAATGTATCGCAGGCCCATCTGGCAGGACCACTATCTCTAATTTTGGGTATTTCAAAGCCTTACCGCATCACGTACGGGTTCCGCATGAGCATAATTTGTGACAAATCTTTCGTTGGCGCGACCGCACCAGCACACCATATCCCATGAGAACTCTTCTGTTAAGTGAGCTTGGAGAGAGCATTACTCTGATGGGTGACCTCACTGAAGTCATCGGTTGAACCATCTTGATGCCACCCATTTTATTTCCTTTTAATTATATTTTATTTTATCGTTGATGCCAGAGAACTCAGTGATCGACTTCGAAAAGGTCGTAGATGGGATGCCTCGGACTGAAAAACATGAATCATACACACACGATCCTCCTCGCGGAGGTCGCAAAAAAATCACCAAAACTTCACTCATCTCATGTGGAGCCCACATAGAAATCATCGTAACTTCATGCACAATCGTCTGATTCACCCTAATGACCCCAATCTTGAAAGCACTCCGCGGAGCGCACGATGAGCAGATGATCCGCAAGCCTATCCGGGACACGTATCATCAATTTTGCCTATTTTGAAGCTGAATCGCGGCACGTACGGGTTCAACATGAGCATAATTTGTGGAAAATTTCCAATGGGTGCACCGCACCAAAGACACCGATCCCATGAGAACACTTCGGTTACACGAGCTTGGTCGAGAGAAGTACTATGATGGGTGACCTCTTGGAAAGTCATCGTGTTGAACCATCTATTGATTCCGCCTATTTTATTTCCTTTTATTTCAATTTTATTTTATCATTAACGCCGGAGAACTAGGTGATCGACTCCGAAAAATGTTTTAGATGGGATGCCTCATTGGAAAACATGAGCTATTGATCAGTGCTTCTTATATGGAGGCCGCACGAAAATCGCCATAACTTCATGCACGATTATCCGATTCACCATTATGACCCCAATCCGGAAAGATCTCCGCGAGGGGCATGATGCGTAGATGAGCCGAAGGCACATCCGAGGGACTGATTCCAATTTCACCTTTCAAGCCTTGTGGCATGTACGGGTTCCGCATGAGCACAATTTGCGGCAAATCTCTAGCGGGTGCGACCGCACAAGCACACTAGATCCCATGAGAACACTTTAGTTAAGTGTGCTGAGCTATGATGGGTGACCTCCGGAAGTCACCGGTGTTGAACCATCCGTTGATGTCGCCCATTTTATTTTCTTTTACTTTTATTTTATTTTATCGCAGAGAACTTCGGTGATCAGCAAAATGTCATTGATGGAATGCCTAGGATTGAAAACAGAGCCGTGGAGGCCACGCGGCTGATCTGCACAACTCGTGCGGAGGCCGCACGAAAATCACCATAACTGCGTGCATAATCGGATTCATTATGAACATAATCTAGAAAGATCTGCGATGACCAGATGCCGGCCCATCTAGCATGACCCGTATCTCTGATTTTAACTAATTTCGAAGCCTTATCGCGGCACAGACGGGTTCCAGATGAGCATTATTTGCATCAAATCTCCAACATGCACAACCACACCAGCACACCAGATCCCATGATAACTCTTCAGTTAAGCATTCTTGGGCGAGAGCAGTACTATGATGGGTGACCTCCTCGAAAGTCATCATGTTAAACCAATTGTTGATGCCGCCCATTTTATTTCCTTTTTTTATTTTAACGTTGACGTCGGATAACTCGGTGGTCGACTCCGAAAACGTCATCTATTGGATGCCTCGGACTGAAAAACATGAGCCGTGCGGCCCACGTGGCTGATCGGCGCATCTCGTGCGGAGGCCGCATGGAAATCACCATAACTTCGTACATGATCATCTAATTCTCCATTATGACCTCAATCCAAAATTATCTTTACGGGGAGCACGACGCGCAGATATGTGCATCCGTGAGACCAGATTCTTCATTTCGACTAGTTTGAAGCCTCAGAATGGATGGGTTCTATATGAGCATAATTTGCTGCAAATGTCCAACGAGCTCGACCGCACCAGCACACTAGATCACATGAGAACTCTTCAATTAAGTGAGCTTTGGTGAGAGTAAAGCTCTTATAATGGTGACCACCGGAAAGTCATGTTGAACCAAGTTGATGCGCCCATTTTATTTCCTTTTTTTCATTATTATTTTACCGTTGACGCTGGAGAACTCGGTGATCGACTCCGAAAATGTCATCGATTGGATGCCTCGGACTAAAAAACACAAGTGTTGAGGCGGATCCACGTCATCTCGTGCGAGGCGCGCGAAAATCACCATAACCGTGCGATCTTCGATTAGCCATTTTGATCCCAGAAAGATCTCGTAGGTGCAATGCATTAGATGCCGCGGTATCTAGCGGACCCGTATCTCTGATTTTGGCTAGTTTAAAGCCTTACCACGACATGGACAGGTTTCGTATGAGTATAATTTGTGGCAAATCTCCTAGCGCGGCCACCACTCAGATCTTGAGAACTCTTGATTAAGCGTGCTTGGGCGAAAAGCAATCTATGATGGGTGACCTCAAATTCATCTGTTGAACCATCTATTGATGCATTTTATTTCCTTTTATTTTTTATTTTATTTTATTAATTAGAACTTCGGTGATCACGAAAATCGATTGGATGCCTCGGTGAAAAACCACGTCGACCGCGGTGATCCAGCATCTTGCGGAGGCGCGAAAATCACCATAATTTCACGATCGTCGATTTGCCATTATGACCTTAATGAAGATCTCCAGAGAGCGAGATGTGCCAAGCGCATCACGATATCTTTTTGGCTTGTTTGAATGACGGCGGGTTCATGAGCACAATTTCTGCAAATCTCCGCGTGCGCGCACCGGCCACCATCATGAGAACTCTTGATTAAAAGTGCTTGGGCGAGCTATCTTATGATGGGTGACCTCACGGGAAGTCATCATGTTGAACCATGTTGATTCGCCCATTTTATTTCCTTTTATTTTTATTTTATTTTACCATTGATGGAGAATTAATTGACTCGAAAATGTCGATGAAGCCTCGAAAAAACATCGTGGGGCCCGCGCGATCCTTGCGTCTCGTGAGGCCGCCCGAAAATCATAACTCGATCGTCGTCGCCATTATGATCCAAAAGATCTCCATGGGCGATGCATATCCGCATGGCGCATCTAGCGGGACCATATCTTGATTTTTTAGTTGAAACCTTATCGCGGTTCGCATGAGCATAATTTGCGCAAATCTCTTCAGCGACACGCGACACCGGATCATATGAGAACGTTAAGCTTGCCGTGATACTTATGATGGGTGACCTCAGGAAGTCGTCGTGTTGAACCATCATTGATTTTTTTATTTTATTTTATTTTGGCGTCATTGAACTTCGAGAATTGACTCAAAATGTCGTATGGATGCAGGCGAAAAAAAAAAATATGAGTGGGGCCAGCATCCTCGTGTCTCGTGCGGCCGCGCGAAATCACCATAACCGCACCACGATCGTCGATTGCCATTATGATGTGTCAGATCTCCGCGGGCTGCGATGCACCTGATCGCGTGGCATCATAGCAGTACCGATTTGCTAGTTGAAGTAATGGGGCGGGTTGAGCATAATTTGCGGCAATTCTCAACAAGCGCCCACAGATCGAGAACTCTTGAGTTAAGCGTTCTTGGGTGAGAGCAATACTATGATGGGTGATCTCCCGGGAAGTCATCGTGTTGAACCATCTGTTGATGCCGCTATTTTATTTTTCTTTTATTTTATTTTTCGTTGACATTAGAACTGGGGATCGACTTTGAAAATGTCATGGGGGATACCTCGGTGAAAAACACGTGTGGGGATGTCGCATGTCTTGTGTGAGGCCGCCGAAATCGCCATAACTTTGCGCGATCATCGATTGATTATGACCAATCGGAAAGATCTCGCGGGTACATGAGCGTAGATGTATGCATCTGAGCGGGCCGTATCTCCGATTTTTTGGCTATTGAATACGGCCGGAGCGGTTCCACATGAGCATGTGGCAAATCTCAGCGGGGTGAGGACCAACATACGGATCCATGAGAACTCTTTAGTTAAGCGTGCTTGAAGCGATATTATGATGGGTTACTCTTGGGAAGTCGTCGTGTTGAACCATCTTGATCGCCCATTTTATTTCCTTTTATTTTCTTTTTTTATTTTACCATTGATGTGGGAGAACTTGGCGATCACCAAAATGTCGTAGATGGAATGCCTCGGCGAAAAACCGAGTCGTGGGGCCTACCGCGTCATCTGGACGGAGCATATAACTTCCGCACGTTCGATTGCCATTATGACCCCAATCGAAAGATCTCCATGGGCATACGACACGAGTGTTAGAGGCGCATCTGGCGGAATCATATCTCAATTTTGGCTATTTTGAAGCCTTCTGACGCGTCCGGGTTCGCATGAGCATAATTTGCGACAAATCTCCGGTGCAACCACACTAGCCTGTCCCAGAGAACTCTTGATTAAGCTTGGCGAGCGATCTTATGATGGGTGACCTCTTGGGAAGTTGATGTGTTGAACCATCTGTTGATGCCACCCATTTTATTTCCTTTTATTTTATTTTATTTTTTCTTTGACGGAGAACTTCGGTGATAGACTCAAAATGTATAGATGGGATGCCTCAGTTGAAAAACGAGCCGTGGGTCCCATACGTGATCATGCGTCTCTTGGAGAGTGCGAAATCACCATAACTTCATGCGATTGATTCTCCATTATGACCCCAAGAAAGATCTTAGGTGGGAGCGCGTAGATGACCTGCGTGCATCGGTGGGACCATTATCTGATTTGACTATTTGGCCTTACTGCGCGCAGATGGGTTCATGAGCACAATTTGTACAAATCTTTAGTGAGCGCCACACCGATCCCAAGAACTCTTGATTAAGCGTGTTTGGGCGAGAGCAGTACTATGATTGGTGAACTCCTGGGAAGTCATTGTGTGGAATCATCTGTTGATGCCTCCCATTTTATTTATTTTTTTATTTTATTTTACCATCGGTGGGAGAACTTGGCGATCGACTCCAACAATGTCGATGGGATGCCTCGGCGAAAAACCACATGGGGCCCGTGCGATCCACATCGTTCGTGTGGAGCGCAAAATCGCATAACTTTGCGCATGATCGTCGATTCTCCATTATGACCCCAATCGGAAAGATCTCCATGGGCGCCGCGTTGCAAACATGCAAAGCATCTGGCGGGTCCGTATCTCGATTTTGGCTATTTCAAAGCCTTCTGGCGGACGGTTTCCATGATAGCACAATTTGCGGCAAATCTCTGGCGGTGCATCACCCTACACTAGATCACATGAGAACTCTTGATTAAGCATGCTTGGGGAGAAGCGATCTTATGATGGGTGACCTCTTGGGAAGTCATTGTGTTGAACCAAATGTTGATCGCATTTTATTTCCTTTTATTTTATTTTATTTTATCGTTGTGAAGAACTTCGTGATCGACTCGAAAAATGTCGATGGGATGCCTCGGTGAAAAACATAAGTCGTGTGGCCCACGCGCATGGGATGCATGAAAATCACCATAACTTTTGCGCGATCGTCATTTCCATTATGACCCCAATCAGAAGATCTCCGTGGACGGCCGCCGGATGAGCGCGCATCTGGTGGGACCCATATCTCCATTTCGGCTATTCAAATCCTTACCGCGGCATAGACGAGTTCCGGATGAGCACAATTTACGACAAATCTATAGTGGGTGAACGCACACCGATCCCATGAAAACTCTTGATTAAAGCGTGTTTGGGCGAGCGAATCTTATGATGGGTGACCTCCAAAGTCGGCGTTGAACCATCGTTGATATTTTATTTCCTTTTATTTTTATTTTATTTTATCATTGATGTCGTAGAACTCGGTAATCGACTCCAAAAATGTCATAGATGGGATGCCTCACTAAAACACAAGCGTGAGGCGTGGTATGCGTGTCATCATGGACATGATAACCATAACTTCGCCGCGATCATTTGATTTGCCATTATGTCTCCAATTGGAAAGATCTCCGAGGCACACGATGCAGATGATCGGGTGCATCGCGACCCGTATCTCGGCTAGTTTAAAACCTTATTGCGCGCGGTTCCACATTAGCATAATTTGTGGCAAATCTCCTGCGGGCATGACTGAGCACACCATATAGAGAACTCTTGATTAAGCGTTGGGCTAAGCGATCTTATGATGGGGACCTCCAGGAAGTTGAAGTTGAACCATCTGTTGATCTTTGCCCATTTTATTTCCTTTTATTTTTATTTTATTTTACCATTGGCGTCGGAGAACTTCGGTGATCGACTCGAAAATGTCATCGATGGGATGCTCGGCTAAAAGTCATGGGGACCATGAGCGGTCTACCGTCTTGGGAGCGCATAATTCGCTTTGTGCGATCGTCGATTCATTATTACCCCAATCTCTTGGGGCATGACGCGAGATGCTAAAGGTGCTGGGACCCATATCTCCGATTTTGATTATTTTGAAGCCTTACCTAGCGGGGCGGGTTCCACAATAGTGGAAAATCTCCGGCGTGACCACAGCATCACATGAACTCTTGATTAAGCGTGCTTGGGAGAGAAGCTATGATGGGTGATCTCTTGGAAATCATCATGTTGAACCATCGTTGATCTTTTATTTTCCATTTATTTTTATTTTATTTTACCATGTGGAGAACTTCGATCTCCAATGTCATCGATGGGAAACCTGGTGAAAACATGGTAGGGATCCGCGAGGCGTCCGTTGCGCATCTATGTGGAGCGCATCGCCATAACCGTGCATGATATCGATTACAATTCGAGAAATATCTCGTGGTGCGGCGCAAAAAGGCATCTGGGGACCGTATCTCGATTTGGCTATTTACCACGGGGCGACGGGTTCCACAGAGCATAATTTGTGCAAATCTCTGGTACCGCCACAGATCATAGAACTCTTGATTAAGCGTTCTTGGGTGAAGCGATATAATGGGTGACTTGAGAAGTCATCGTGTTGAACCATTGTTGATCTTTTATTTTATTTCTATTTATTTTATTTTATTTTATCGTGGCGAAAGAACTTCGGATCGACTCAGAAAATTCATAGATGGGATGCCTCGGTGAAAAACTTCGGTGATCGACTTGAAAATGTCATGGATGGGATGCCCTAAAAACGAGGCATGGGGTTATAGGATCCGCGTCTCGTGTGGGCATGAAAATCATAACTTTGCGACCGTCGATTATACAATGACCCCAATCGAAAAGATCTCTTGGGAGCGAGCGATGTGAGCACATCTAGCGGGACCATTATCTCAATTTATTTTGGCTTACGCGACGGGTTATGAATGAGCATAATTTATAGCAAATCTCTAGCGGCCGGAAGACATAGATCTGAACTCTTGATTAAGCGTGCTTGTGAAACGATACTATGATGGGTGACCTCACAGGAAGTCATCGTGTTGAATTGAACCATTGATATTGCCCATTTATTTTATTTTATTTTTATTTTATTTTATCGTTGGCCGAGATCGATCAACTCAGAAAGTCATCGATGGGATGCTTGGGAAAAACATAGTGGCGGTCCATCTCTCGTGCATAATCACCATAACTTCACGCCGATCGTCGATTCGCCATTATGAATCGGAAAGATCGTAGATGCGCCTTGAAGATGCCGAGGTGCATTTGGTGAACTGTTTCTCCGATTTTGGCTATTTGAATCTTACGCGGCATAGATGGGTTCGGATGAGCAATTTTCGCAAATATCTAGCAGTGACGCACGACACCGGATCCATGAGAACTCTTGATTAAGCGTGCTTGCGAGAGCATTCTTATGATGGGTGACCTCTGAAGTCATCGTGTTGAACCATATGTTGATCCATTTTATTTCCTTTATTTTTATTTTATTTTATGTGGCGTAGAGAACTCATGATCTAAAATGTCATAGATGGGATGCCGGGGGAAAAACAAACATGGGGCCACTTTGATCAGCGCATCTCGTGTGGAGCATCATCGCCATAACTTCATGATCGTCGATTCATCATTATGACCCCAATCAGGAAAGATCTGGTGCGACGATAGATGTCTGAGCATCTCGCATCTGTATCTCGATTTTGGCTATTTTGAAGCCTTACGGCCGAGGGTTATGAGCAAATTTCCGCAAATCTCCTGGGCACCGCGTAGATCCATGAGAACTCTTTAGTTAAGCGTGCTTGGCGAGAAGCGATCTTATGATGGGTGACCTCACGAAGTCGTTGTGTTGAACCATCTGATATCACCCATTTTATTTCCTTTTATTTGTATTTTATTTTATTGAGTTCACTTCTACTCGATCTTGATCGACTTGAAAAGTCAATGATGGGTGACCTCGATGAAAAACATGAGCCACCAACGTGATGTGTCATGATCAACTCGAAAATGACATCAATGGGATGCCTGATGCGGAGCCACGCATCTTGGAGAAAAAAATCATAACGCGCACGATCGATTCACCATTATGTCCAATCTGAAAGATCTCCATGCATACGCCACAGATATGTTGTAGTATCTCCATTTTGGCTATTTCAAAGCCTACGCATGGATGGGTTATGAGCATAATTTGTGCAAATCTCGGTACGGCACACATCCAGATCGAGAACTCTTGATTAAGTGCTTGGATGAAGCGATCTTATGATGGGTGACCTCACAGGAAGTCATCGTGTTGAACCATCTGTTGATGCATTTTATTTCCTTTTATTTATTTTATTTTAACATTGATGCGGAGAACTTCGATGATCGACTTCAAAATGTCATCGATGGGATGCCTGTGAAAAATGACCATGAGGCCCATCGCGTCACATGTGTGGAGCATGAAAATTCCATAACTTGCGCGCGATCGATTCCCATTATGACCCCAATCAGAAAAGATCTCAGGCGCCGAACGAGATGCAGCATCTAGTATCTCAATTTTGACTATTTCAAATCCTTACCGTAGCACGGGCGGGTTCTACATGAGCACAATTTCGGTAAATCTCCGGCGTGACCCACCACACGATCCATGAGAACTCTTATTAAGTGCTTGGCGAGCGATCTTATGATGGGTGACCTCTTGAAGTCATCTGTTGAACCATGTTGATCGCCCATTTTATTTCCTTTTATTTTATTTTATTTCGTTGATGCGGAGAACTTCGGTCGACTCAAAATGTCATCGATGGGATGCCGGGACTAAAAAACACGACCCATGTGGCGTCCGTCTTGTGTGAAGCGAAAATCGCCATAACTTCAAGCCGCGATCTTGATTCACCATTATGACCACAATCAGAAAGATCTCCGGTGCATAGATGTCGCATAGCATATGGCGGGACCTCCATTTTGATTATTTCAAAGCCTTACTGCGCGGACGAGTCGCATGAGCACAATTTGCGCAAATCTCCGTGGTGGCCGAATACAGATCCATTAGAACTCTTGATTAAGCATGCGTGAGCGATCTTATGATGGGTGACCTCTTGGGAAGTCATCGTGTTGAACCATCTGTTGATGCCACCCATTTTATTTCTTTTATTTTTATTTTATTTTATCGTTGATGCCGGAGAACTCGGAGATCGACTCTGAAAATGTTGTAGATGGGATGCCTCGGACTAAAAACCGAGCCGTGAGCATAATTCACATCGTGTGTGGTGCACGAAAATCCATAACACCGATCGTCGATTAGCCATTATGACCCAATCGGAAAGATCTCGCGGGGGAGCATGAACGGTGGATGCCTCTGGCGGGACCGTATCTCGATTTGCTATTTTGAAGCCTTACTGGCGGCGTGGGTTCCGCATGAGCACAATTTGCGGCAAATCTCTCCGGTGACGACCCGACCAGATCCCATGAGAACTCTTATTAAGCGTGCTTGAAGCGGTACTATGATGGGTGACCTCTGAAGTCATCGTGTATTACCATTGATGCCGCCCATTTTATTTTCTTTTATTTTATTTTATTTTACCATTGATCGAGAACTTCTCGATGAACTTTGGTCATCGATATTCCTGAGTGAAAAACATGAGCCGTGGGGACTATGTCTTGTGTGCAGGCCACACAAAAATCTCTATAACTACGCACACGATCATCCGATTCACCATTATGATCCTATTCTAGAAAGATCTCTGTGGGGCGTATGACACATAGATGTGCCAAATGGGCATCTAGCGGGACTTGCATCTTCAATTTTGGCTTTTTCGAGGCCTTAGCGTGGCACGTATGGGTTCCACATGAGCATAATTTATGGCAAATCTCCAATGGCGCGACCCTCGGATCATGAGAACTCTTCAGTTAAGCGTGCTTGGGCGTGAGTAGTATTATGATGGGTGACCTCCTGGTAAGTCATCGTGTTGAACCATCTGTTGATGTCGCTCATTTTATTTCCTTTTATTTTGATTTTATTTTATCGTTGACACTAGAGAACTCGTCGATCGACTCCTAAACCATCGTCGATGGGATGACTCAGACTAAAAAATACAAGCTGTGGGACCTAGCGGTTGATTCACGCATCTCGTGTGGAGGCTGCAGGGAAATCGCCATAACTTCACACACGATCGTCCGATTCCCCATTATGACCCCCTAATCCGGAAAGATCTCTCCGTGGCGACGATGGATGAGCATGGTGTATCTGGCGACGTATCTATTTGTAGTTGAAACCTTACAGCATGGGTTGGGTTTCATGAGCACAATTTGTGAAAAATCTCCAGCGGGCCCCACACGGATCCATGAGAACTCTTTAGTTAAGTGCTTGAGCGAGTACTATGATGGGTGACCTCCAGAAGTCGTCGTTTAAACCATCTGTATGTATTTTATTTTTTTTTTTTTGTTTTTATTTTATTTTACCATTGTGTGGAGAACTTGATCGACTAAACATCGTGATGGGATGCCTCGGACAAAAACATGACCCATGGGCATTGCGGTCGATTCCGCATCTATTTGCGAGCATGAAAATTGCCATTATGACTATGGAAAGATCTCCAGGGGCACGATATGATGAAATGTAGGCATCTGGCGGTGCCGTATCTCCTATTTTGGCTATTTGAAGTCTTATATTACGCGTCTGGGTTCCGAGCACAATTTGCAAATCTCCATGGTAGCACCACCGGCCTGATCCATGAAATCTTCTTAAGCATGCTTGGGCGAATAGATGATGGGTGACCTCTGGGAAGTCATCATGTTGAACCATCTGTTGATGCCATTTTATTTATTTTATTTTTATTTTATTTTCTCTGGAGAACTTCGAAAATCGGAAAATGTATATCGATGGGGAAAAACATGCCAGCGAGTTCACGTCTCGTGTGCGAAATCATCATAATTTGTGCATGATCATCGATTCGCCATTATGAACCTATCCGAAAGATCTCTGCGAGCCGTGCGAGATGAGCGGTGCATCGCGATCCTATCTCCGATTTGCTTTTTGAAGCCTTACCGCGGCGGATGGGTTCCACAAAATTATCGGGTGTGAGCGTGACCACACCAGATCCCATGAGAACTCTTCAGTTAAGCGTGCTTAGGCGAGAGCAGTATTATGATGGGTGACCTCCTGGGAAGTCGTCGTGTTGAACCATTGATGCGCATATTTTATTTCTTTTATTTTATTTTATTTTACGTTGATCTTTGGAGAACTCGAATATCGAAAATGTCATGATGGGATGCCGGTGAAAAACATGATCCATGGGGCCCAGGCTGATTCGCGTCGTGAGGCCGCGAAATTCCATAACTTGCGCGATCGTCGATTCTTTATTACCCCAATCGAAAGATCACGGCGCGATCGCTAAGAGTGTCATAGGTGGCGACGTATCTCCGCTATTTCAAATCTACCGCGACGGGTTCATGAGCATAATTTGCGGTAAATCTCTAGCGGCGTGACCTCCACCCGATCCATGAGAACTCTTGATTAAGCGTGCTTGGGAAAGCGATCTTATGATGGGTGACCATTTAAGTCATCTTGTTGAACCATCTGTGATGCCATTTTATTTCTTTTATTTTATTTATTTTATTTTCGTTGATCGGAGAACTTCGATCGAATAAAAATGTTGATGGGATGCGGGTGAAAAACATGAGCCATGGGGCCCACTTGGTTGATCCGCGTGTCTCGTGTGGAGGCCGCACGAAAATCGCTATAACTTTGCGCATCTTTTGATTATTATGACCAATCGGAAAGATCTCGTGGGGAGCAATATAATGTCAGAGCATCTGAGACTCAGATCTCCGTTGGCTATTTGAAGCCTTCGTGACCGCAGATAGTTCGCATGAGCACAATTTCGCAAATCTCGAGTGCAGCCTACACAGATCCGAGAACTCTTGATTAAGCGTGCTTGGGGCAAGCGATCTTATGATGGGTGACCTCCACGGAAGTCGTGTTGAACCATCTCTTGATGCCGCCCATTTTATTTTGTTTTTATTTTATTTAATTTTATCGTTGATGCCGGAGAACTCGGCGATTGACTCCGAAAACGTCGTAGATGGGATGCCTGAAAACATAGCCATGGCAAGTCATCTCATGAGCCGCAAAATCGCCATAACTTCCGCGATCATCGATTCATTATGACCACAATCGGAAAGATCTTAGCGCGATGATGAGCCGAGCATCTGCGGGACCCATATCTCAAATTTTGGCTATTTCAAATTTAGATGAGCATGAGCATAATTTATGGTAAATCTCTAGGTGTTGACTAAGCACAGATCCATGAGAACTCTTGATTATGTGCTTGGGTGAGCGATCTATGATGGGTGACCTCCTCAAGTCAGCGTTGAACCATCTGTTGATATAATTTTGTTTCTTTTATTTTATTTTATTTTTGTTGATCTTTGGAGAACTTCGGCTCGACTCAGCTGTAGTCACTATAGCACCCAATGGTGGGTGATATTAAAATTTAAATCTTAAATTTTAATTTTTTGTAGAAAATTAATTTTGATTTTATAATGAGGATACAATTCTTGCAAAATAAAAAATAAAGTGAGAGATAATGACACACAATTTTACGTGGTTGAGAACCCCAAATGATAGTCCATTCTTGATAGAATCCACTAAATAAAATAGCTTATAAATAGTATTATATAATGGGGAGTACAACCTACAATAATATGTACTCTATGAAATTTACAATATAAATTTTATAGCACAAAAGAAAAATATAAAATAATAAATTTTGATAAAATAAATTTTTCACAAATATACCAAGCTATCAATTCAAAAATATCATAACACAAATGATCACTTAAAATTTTTGTAAGATAAAATGCTCACTTAATATTGATAAAATAATAAAATAAATCTTAAAATGATCTTACTAAGATGTTTATGTTATTACAATTTGTAAACAATATACAAATTATTTCAAAATAAATTCACAATATTCTTTTGTAAAATAAATTTCAGCAAGGAATAATTTTATTTTTACCAAAAAAATTCTTTCAATTAATGCTAATGATCACAAAGTACTTAAATAAAATGAGTATATGATAGATCGTATCTAGTAGCTTTTAATTAAGAAGAGATCTAGCAAATATAAAAAAATTTATACAATAATTTATTTTTAAATGCTTAAAATATACTTTAATGTAGATCTAAGAATAAATGATCTTTTAAAATAAGACTAATGAAGAAATATTTCATGAAACCAAAATAAATTTGTAGGAATTAAAATTTTCAAAAGTTGAAATAGATCATAAACTATCACAAGAGTTTATCATAAAAAATGATTGAGAAACTTTGATGTGAAAAATAATATCGAAAGACTAATCCACCAAAAGTATAAATTGGAAAGAATAAATAGATGGTGAAAATAGCTTGAATAACAAAAGAGGATTAAAATCAAGAAAACAAACTCAAGTAATTTGAGAAGGCTTGCTTAGTCGAAGATGTTGAAGCTTCCAAACTAAGGATTTGATCTTGATATTTGGAGAACACTTGGAAGAAAAATCTAAGAATTTTTCTCTTAGATTTCTGATTTGAATTTTGAATGAGGAATGCTTTCATGAAGAGAATGAGGGCTATTTATAGGCGAAGATCATATTTTAAAATATATCATGCAAATCTTATGTTATCATCTAATAATTTAATATTCAATAAAAATATAATTTATATTAAATAAATATTAAATGCAAAATTTGACTATTCACATGGGTAAGTCAAAGTAATCAAATATAGCTCTTAATATATTCAAAGCAAGTAGCATGCATTCATTATAAAAATCAACTAATGTTTAGAAAATCATAATAAATTCAATTTTAATCAAAAGTGGGCCATGTAACCTCTTAAATTAAAGGAAAAAATCCAAGGAATCCGTTGGAGATGAAATCAGATATGAATTCTTTGATTAGAAAATGACTTTGGCTAAAATACAAAATTTTATATATTTTGTTAATTTTGACATGTGACATTTAAAAATTATGATATAATTTATATATAATCATAAATATGTTAGTTATCTTATAATGAGCAAATTAAATTAAAATACTTAATTATATTAAGTAAATAAAATAATTATACTTAATAGTTTTATCATTTATTACTTTGACAATTTTAATGTTATGCATGAAACATATAATTGAATGTTAATTAAATAAAGATTTATATAAATTAACCTCATTAAAATAATATGTTAAGTTGTGAGCAAATTGATTCATGCCAATGAACTCATATGAATAGTCATATAATCCAAAATATTGTATCTTGAGCTTCACATTATCCTTTTCATTCTTACTCTTTTTAATTTCTAATGTATTAGATATGTAATTAGCAATTGATATATCTAAAACACATAAAATATTCATTAGAATATCCAAGCATTTATTTATTATCATCAAATTAATCGAATTGAACATGAGGCTAATTAAGCCAACAAAAACTTCACCGATGGGATTCTCATCAAAAATATGAGTGGTCCATGTGATCGCATCTTATGAAGGCGCGAAAATCTCCATAACTTCACGCCGCGATCGTTTGCCATTATGACCCCAATCGAAAGATCTTGGGGGTAGACGAGCGCATCTAGTGAGACTCGTATCTCCGATTTTGGCTATTTTGAAGCTTTGTTGCAGCATATACGAGTTTCACATGAACACATTTGTGGCAAATCTCCAGCGGGTGCGACCGCACCAACACACTAGATCCCATGAGAACTCTTGATTAAGCGAGCTTGGCGATCTTATGATGGGTGACCTCTTGGGAAGTCATCGTGTTGAACCATCTGTTGATGCCACCCATTTTATTTAAATTCATTTTTATTTTATTTCATCATTGATGCCAGAGAACTCAGCGATCGACTCCAAAAATGTTGTAGATGGGATGCCTCAGGTTGAGAAACACGAGTCGTGGGGCCCACACGGCTGATCCGCGCATCTCGTGTGTAGGCGGCAAGGAAATTGCCAAAACTTCACGCACAATCGTCCTATTTTCCATTATGATCCGGAAGATCTCCGGGGCATGACGTATATGTGCTAAAGGCTCATCAGGCTGGATAGACCCGTATCTCCAATTTTGGCTATTTCGAAGCCTTAGCGGCACGCTGATTATTAGGGTACGGCAAACTCGTGCGGCCGTACCAACACCATCACATGAGAACTCTTCAATTAAGCATGCTTGGATGAGAGAAATACTATGATAAGTGACCTCCTGGGGCCCACACATCGATGGGGTGCCTTGGACTAAAAAATGCGAGCCATGGGGCCTACATGGCTGATCCTCGTATCTCATGTGAATGCCGCACGAAAATCGCGATAAGTTCGAGAATGATCGTCCGATTCGCCATTCGACCCCAATCGGAAGAACTTCTGCGGCGCATGCGTGATGAGCCATGGTACACGATATCGCCGTTCTACTAGTTGAAGCCTTAGGTACGCGGTTGCATGACAATTTGCAAAAAATCTTCGTGACGCGGCCACCGGATCCCATGAGAACTCTTCAGTTAAGCGTGCTTAGGCGAGAGCAGTATTATGATGGGTGACCTCTTGGGAAGTCGTCGTGTTGAACCTTCTATTGATGTCGCCCATTTTATTTTATTTTATTTTTATTTTATTTTATCGTTGACGCTGGAGAACTCGATGATCGACTCTGAAATCATCATCGATGGGATACCTGGTGAAAAACACAAAATTCGTGGAGCCAGCGATCCGAGCATCTTGTGTGGAGGCTGCACAGAAATCGCCATAACTTTTCGCACGATCGTCCGATTTGCCATTATGACCCAATCTGTAAAGATCTCCGCGGGGCGCATGATGCGTAGATGGGCTAAAGGTGCATCTGTTGGGAGTCATATCTCTGATTTCAGTTATTTCGAAGCCTTACCGTGGCACTTACGGGTTCTGCATGAGCACAATTTGCGGCAAATTTCTAGCGGGCGCGACCGCAATAGCACACCAGATCACATGAGAATTCTTCAGTTAAGCATGCTTGGGCGAGAGCAGTACTATGATGGGTGCCCTCTAGAGAAGTCGTCATGTTGAACCATCTGTTGATGCCGCCCATTTTATTTTCATTTATTTTTATTATATTTTGTCGTTGATGCCGGAGAACTCGATGATCAACTCCTAAACCATCATCAATGGGATGCCTAGGACTGAAAAATAATAAACGCAGGACGGTGCCGTCTTGTGGAGGCCGCTTGCCATAACTTCGCATAATCATCTGATTCACCATTATGACCCCAATCCGGAATAATCTTCATGGGGCACACGTCGTGCAGATGGGCCAAAGATGCATCTGGCGGGACCCGTATCTTCTATTTTAGCTATTTTGAAGCCTTATCACAGCATGGATGGATTCCACATTAGCATAATTTACAACAAATCTCTAGCGGGGATGACCGCAACAGCACACTAGATCACATGAGAACTCTTCAGTTAAGCGTGCTTGGGCGAGAGTAGTGCTATGATGGGTGAACTCCTACGAAGTCTTCGTGTTGAACCATTGTTGATGCCCCCCATTTTATTTACTTTTATTTTTATTTTATTTTATCGTTGCGCTGGAGAACTCAGAGATCGACTCTGAAAACGTCGTTGATAGGATGCCTCGGACTGAAAACATGAGTCTTGGGGCCCACTCGACTAATCCACATGTCCTGTGGAGCAGAAATGCCGCCCGCTGATCGTCGATTTTAATGACCCCAATGAAAGATCTCCGCGGAGCAGACAAGCGGTGATCCTGAGCATGGCGGGACCGCGTATCTCAATTTGGCTATTTCAAAGCCTACTGGGTTGAGCATAATTTGTGGCAAATCTCACGAGCGAGCACTGCGATCCATGAACTCTTATTAAGCAAGCTTGCGAGAAGCATTATGATGGGTGACATCTTGGGAAGTCATCGTGTTGAACCATATTGATGCCCATTTTATTTCCTTTTATTTTTATTTTATTTTATCTTGGCGGAGAACTTGGTGATTGACTCGACGTTGTTGATGGGATACCTCTGAAAAAATAGATGGGGCCGCGATTTCGTGTGGAGGCACAAAATCCATAACTTCGCACGATCGTTTGATTGCCATTATGACCCAATGAAAGATCTCCGGGGCACATGATGTCGATATGCAAAGCGCATCTGGTGGGACTATCCCGATTTGCTATTTGAAGCCTTGCATCGCATGTTCCATGATAATTTGCGATAAATCTCCGAGACCGACTGGCTGAGAACTCTTATTAAGCGCTTTGGCGAGCATTATGATGGGTGACCTCACGGAAGTCATCATGTTGAACCATCTTGATGCCCATTTTATCTATTTTTATTTTTATTTTATTTTATTGTTGACGCCGGAGAACTCGGTGATCGACTCCGAAAACATTGTAGATGGGATGCCTCAAATTGAAAAATATGAGTCGTGGGGCCACGGTGATCTCGCGTCGTGTGGAGGCCGCGAAAATCACAACTTCACGCCGCGATCGTCCGATTGCCATTATGATTGAAAAGATCTCTGTGAGCACCATGAGCGAGATGTCGAGCATCGCGGGACCATATCTCCGTTGGGATTTCAAAGCCTTTGCAGCGCACGCGAGTTATGAGCATAATTCTCTGTAGCGGCGCGCCTACCGATCCCATGAGAACTCTTAATTAAGCGTGCTTGGAGAAAATCTTATGATGGGTGACCTCACGGGAAGTCATCGTGTTGAACCATCTGTTGATGTGCCCATTTTATTTCCTTTTATTTTATTTTATTTTATCATTGATGGCGGAACTTCGTGATCGACTCCAATGTCGTAGATGGGATGCCTCGGTGAAAACCGCTTGTGGGGCACTGATCTCGCATCGTGCGGGCGCAAATCACCATAACTTCATATCGATCGTCGATTTTGCCATTATGACCCCAATCCGAAAGATCTCAGATGCACATGGCGAGATGCAGGAACATCTGGCGGGACCATATCTCGATTTGATAAAGCCTTCTGGCGCGATGGGTTTTCATGAGCATAATTTGCGCAAATCTCCGGTAGCGGCCGTTCAGATCGGAGAACTCTTTATTAAGCGTGCTTGGGTGAAGCAATCTTATGATGGGTGACATCTCAGGAAGTCATCGTGTTGAACCATCTATTGATTCTGCCCATTTTATTTCCTTTTCTTTCTATTTTATTTTATCATTGCGCAACTTCGGATTGACTCAAAATGTTGATGGGATGCCTCGGCGAAAAATATGATGGGGCCCTTGCGTCCACGTCTCGTGTGGAGCGAAAATTGCCATAACTTCGCGCATCGATTTTCATTATGACCCCAATCAGAAAGATCTCCATGGGCGTCACGTGCGAGATGGGCCAAAGGCATGGCGGGACCGATCTCGATTTTGGCTATTTTGGCGCACGAATGGGTTCCACATGAGCATAATTTGTGGAAATCTCAGCGGTGCGGCATAGACACAGATCACAGAACTCTTTGTTAAGAGCTTGGGTGAGAGCGATTATGATGGGTGACCTGATGTGACCTCACGAAGTCGTGTTGAACCATCTCTTGATGCCCATTTTATTTCCTTTTATTTTTATTTTATTTTACGTGAACTTCGGAGATTGACTCGAAAATGTCATTGATGGGATGCCTCGGAACATGACCATGGGGCCCTGACTAATGATCTTGTGGAGGCACAAAATCATCCATAACTTCACGATGATCCGTCCATTATGACCCTAATCGGAAAGATCTCCGCGGGCGCCGATGGCAGATGATCCCGCATCTGGAGGACCTATCTCCAATTTTATTTTTGAGTGCGTGCGTATGGGTTCCACATGAGCATAATTTGGAAAATCTAGCGGGTGCCATACCACAGATCCATGAGAACTCTTCAATTAAGCGGTGAAAGATCTTATGATGGGTGACCTCTTGGGAAGTCGTGTTGAACCATCTAGATTTTATTTTATTTTATTTTATTTTATTTTATCGTTGATACGAGAGAACTTCGGTGATGACTCAAAAAATGTTTAATGGGATGCCTAACATGAGCCATGGCGTTGGCCAGCTTCCTGTGAGGCCGCACAAAATCTCCATAATAACTTCACCGCGATGCGATTCGCCATTATGACCAATCGGAAAGATCTCGCATGAGATGAAGCGGGATCTCGCGGGACATATCTCAATTTTTATTTGAAGCTTACTGGCATGCGTTCCACGGAATTTGTGCAAATCTCCGGCAATGCGGCACACCACATCACATGAGAACTCTTGATTAAGCGTGCTTGAAGCGGTGCGATGATGGGTGACCTCAGAAGTCATCGTGTTGAACCATCGTTGATATGCCCATTTTATTTTATTTTATTTTTTTATTTTTAAATTGAGAACTTCGGCGAAAAATTAATGGGATGCCTGGATTGAAAAAAAAAGAGCGTGGCGCGGTGATCCGCGTCTCATCAGGGCCGAAAATTCATAACCGCGATCATCGATTACCATTATGACCTCAATCAGAAAGATCTGCGGGCGCATGATGATGTGCTCGCATCTGCGGGACCCGTATCTTTGATTTCAACTTTTTTGAAGCCTTACTGGCGGCGGGAGTTCAGATAATAATTTCAAATCTCCGCGTAGCACGACACGGACCACATGAGAACTCTTGATTAAGCGTTCTTGGCGAGCGGTATTATGATGGGTGACCTCAGTCGTCGTGTTGAACCAAGCTGTTGATGCCATTTATTTTATTTCTTTTTTATTTTTCATTGATGGAAAACTTCGGTGATCGACTCAAAATGTCATCGATTGGATGCCACTAAAAAAAAATGGGGCGCACGTGGCGTCGCATCTCATCGCCGCGAAAATCACCATAACTTGTGCATGATTATCGATTGCCATTATGACCCAATCAGAAAGATCTTTGCGGAGCATACGATGCGGATGTGCTGGCGCTGGGGACCCGTATCTCGATTTGGCTAGTTGAGCCTTACCGCGTGACCAGGTTTCATGAGCATAATTTGCAAATCTCTGCGTAGCGACACCCACACCATGAGAACTCTTGATTAAGCGTGCTTGGCGAAGCGATCTTATGATGGGTGACACGGAAGTCGTCGTGTTGAACCATCGTTGATGAGCCCATTTTATTTCATTTTATTGTTTTTATTTTATCGTTGACATTGAACTTCGATGATCGACTCAACGTCATCGATGGATGCCTCGACTAAAATTATGTGCGACTGGGGCGGATCCATCGTCTTCGGAGGAGGCCGCGAAAATCACCATAACTTTGACGATCGTTGATTTGCCATTATGACCCAATCGGAAAGATCTCAGGGTGCACAATACGTGGAGATCGCATCTGGCGTATCTCCATTTGCTGAAACCTTATGCGCGCGACGGTTTTCGCATGAGCATAATTTTCGGCAAATCCCGGTAGCGTGCCACCGCCCTCTGAGAACTCTTGATTAAGCGTGCTTGGGGAGAGCAATATGATGGGTGACCTCGGGAATTCGTGTGTTGAACCATCTGTTGATGCCCATTTTATTTCTTTTATTTTATTTTATTTTATCATTGATCTAGAACTTCGATGATGACTCAAAAATCATCGATGGGATGCCTGAAAAACATGTGGCCCTGTGATCCGCATGTGTCGTGCGAGGCGCGAAATCACCATAACTTTCGCGATCGTCGATTCTCCATTATGACCCTAATCGAAAAAGATCTCGGAGCGCTGATGCGATGTGCCATGAGCGCATCTGTGACTATCTCCGATTTGGATTTGAAAACTTACCTTGCGACGGGTTCCGCATGAGCATTTGCAAATCTCCAGTGTGGCGCACACACCGATCCATGAGAACTCTTAGTTAAGCGTGCTTGGCGATCTATGATGGGTGATCTCCAGGAAGTCGTCTTGTTGAACCATCCCGATTTTATTTTAATTTTATTTTATCGTTAACATCATAAACTCAAAATTGACTCGAAATATCATCGAGATGCCACCGAAACACGAGCCGGGCCCGCGCCTTATCCCTGCATCGTGGATGCGCCCGAAATCACCATAACTTCGCATGACCGTCGATTCTATTTCATCTATCCATTTTCAATTTATTATTGAAATCTGGCGAGGCGAGTTTTATGAGCATAATTTGCGGATCTCAACAGCGGCCGAGCATCATGAGAACTCTTGATTAAGCGTGCTTGGCGAGCATATGATGGGTGACCTCTTGGAAGTCATCGTGTTGAACCATGTTGATCTGTTTATTTCTTTTATTTTTATTTATTTTTTTTTTTATCGTGAGAACTTCGGATCGACTCAAAAACATCGTCGGATGAATGAAAAACATGGCCAACGTGCGTGTCTGGATGTGGCATGAAATCTCCATAACTTCACCGCGTGTCCGATTATTATGACCCCAATCGAAAGATCTTTGTGGGGCGCGAGATCCGTAAATCGCATCAGCGGACCCGTATCTCGATTTTGGCTATTTCAAAGCCTTATGCGGCACATGGGTTCCACATGAGCATAATTTGGAAATCTCAGTGGGGTGCAACCCGCATACATCCCATGAGAACTCTTCAGTTAAGCGTGCTTAGGCGAGCGTATTATGATGGGTGACCTCTTGGGAAGTCATCGTTGAACCATCTTGATGCCCATTTTATTTCCTTTTATTTTTTTTATTTTCATTGACTGAGAACTTCGGCGATCGTTGAAAACATGATGGGATGCCTTGACTGAAAAATGTCATGGGGCCCAGATCTGCGCGTCGTGGAGGCCTGAAATCGCCATAACTTCACGCGTTGATCGATTCACCATTATGACCCCAATCGAAAGATCTCGGCGCCAGAAATGGCGCATCTCGGGACCGTATCTCAATTTTGGCTATTTGAGCACTTACGACATGGGTTCATGAGCATAATTTGGCAAATCTCCTGAGCAGCGCACTGCACCGATCCCAAGAACTCTTTTAGTTAAGTGCTTGGCGAAGTATGATGGGTGACCTCGGGAAGTCGTGTTGAACCATCGTTGATGCCTCCCATTTTATTTCCTTTTATTTATTTTTATTTTTCATTGGCGTTGAGAACTTCGGTGATCGACTCCAAAATCATAGATGGGATGCCTCGGGCGAAAAAAATATAGCCGTAGGGCCATCCGATCCGTCGTCGTGTGGAGGCGCGAAATCGTAACTTCACGCGCGATCGTTGATTCCATTATGACCCCAATCTGAAAGATCTCCACGGGGGCGCGTTGAGATGACGCAGCGCGCGGGACCCGTATCTGATTTTGGCTATTTTGGCCTTATCGCATGGTGGGTTCCGCAAGCAATTTGGTAAATCTAGTAGGCACCACTGCACAATCCCATGATAACTCTTGAGTTAAGCATGCTTGGCGAGAAGCGATCTATGATGGGTGACCTGGAAGTCATTGTGTTGAACCAATCTGATGCCTCCCATTTTATTTCCTTTTATTTTATTTTATTTTACCATTGGCGCGGAGAACTTCGGATCGACTCAAAATGTCGATGGGATGCCTTGACTAAAAAACACATGGTGGGTCGAGGTTGATCCACGCTCGTGTGGAGGCCACACAAATCATAACTTCATGCGATGTCCATCACCATTATGACCCCAATCAGATCTCCATGGGCCTGTGCATGTGAGCGCATCATTTGGGACCTATCTCCGATTTTGGCTATTTCAAAGCCTATCACGGCGAGATGGGTTCCACATGAGCACAATTTGCGGCAAATCTCACCGCACACCATATCACCGAGAACTCTTGATTAAGCGTGCTTGGGGAAGCGTCTTATGATGGGTGACCTCTTGGGAAGTCATGTGTTGAACCATCTGATGCCACCCATTTTATTTCCTTTTATTTTATTTTATTTTACCATTGAGAACTTCGGTGATTCGACTCAAAATGTCGATGGGATGCCTCGGGAAAAACACATTGTGGGGCATGTCGCATCGTGGAGGCGCATGGAAATCACCATAACTTTGTGCATCGTCGATTGCCATTATGACCCCAATCGAAGATCTCGGTACAACGCGAATGGCATGCATCTGGCGGGACCCATATCTCCATTTGGCTAGAGCCTTCACGATGCGGGGTTGGATGAGCATAATTTCGAAATCCGGCGGGACCACGCACACAGATCCCAGAACTCTTGATTAAGCGTGCTTGGGCGAGCTTATGATGGGTGACCTCCCGAAATCGTGTTGAACCATCTGTTGATGCCGCCCATTTTATTTCCTTTTATTTTGATTTTATTTTATCGTTCATGCCGGAGAACTTCGGTGATCGACTCCAAAATGTCATCGATGGGATGCCGACTAAAAACACAAGCGTGGGGCCCATGGCGATCCACGCATCTTGTGGAGGCCGCGAAAATACCATAACTTCGCATGATCATCGATTGCCATTATGACTCCAATCGGAAAGATCTCGCGGGGCCATCGATGCGATGCCATCTGGCGGGACCGTATCTCGAATATTTGAAGCACCGTGCGCGGACGGGTTCACAAATTTGGAAAATCTCTGCGGAGGCGACTTCACCAACACAATCCCATAGAACTCTTGATTAAGCGTGCTTGGGCGAAGCGATATGATGGGTGACCTCTTAGGAAGTTATGTTGAACCATCTTGATCGCCCATTTTATTTCCTTTTATTTTTATTTTATTTTTATTGGCGTGGAGAACTTCGTGATCGACTCAAAAGTCATCGATGGGATGCCTCGAAAAAATATGAGTTGTGGGGACCATGAGGCGATCGCATCTCGTGTGGGCCGCGAAAATCATATATAAATGATCGATCATTTGCCATTATGACAATCGAAAATATCTTGAGGCGCCGGCGTGAGATGTGCCATGCAACGTGGGACCCATATCTCCGATTTTGGTTATTTTGAAGCTACAGGCAGGCGGTTCCACAGCATAATTTGTGGAAAATCTCCGAGCGCCCGCGCACCAGATCATGAGAACTCTTGATTAAGCGTGCTTGGAAGCGATCTTATGATGGGTGACCTCTTGGAAGTCATCGTGTTGAACCATATGTTGATCGCCATTTTATTTTTTATTTTATTTTATTTTACCATTGGCCGAGAACTTCGGTGATCGACTCGAAAATGTATCGATGGGATGCCTCGGTGAAAACATGGCGTGGGGCCACGGCGATCGTCTCGTGTGGAGGCCATGAAATCAATAACTTCTGCATGATCGTCCGATTTCATTATGACCAATCGGAAAGATCTCGGGGATACGGCGGCAGATGTCTGCGCGCATAGCGGACCGTATCTATTTTACTATTTTAAAGCCTTACATGAGGTTCATGAGCATTTTGCAAATCTCTAATGAAAACACGCGTCGCGGCTTGAGAACTCTTGTTAAGCGTGCGAGAAGCGATCTTGATGGGTGACCTCAGGAAGTCATCGTGTTGAACCATGATGTTTGCCCATTTTATTTATTTTATTTTTATTTTTTATTTTCGTTGACGCGAAGAACTTCGGAGATCTCAAAATGTTAGGATGGGATGCCAGAAAAAACGGTGATGACCCCAATGTCGATGGGATGCCCGGTAAAAACCGAGGCGGTGGGGTCGTAGGCATGGGCATCTGTGTGGAGGTACGCAAAATTGCAATAACTTAGCGATCTCACATTTCACCATTATGATTGCGGAAGATCTCTTTGGGGAGGCGTCATGATGGGTGATCACGGGTGTTGAACCATATGTTTCATGATTTATTTCTTTTATTTTATTTTATTTTATTGTTGATGCCGGAACTTCGGTCGACTCAAAAGGTCATCGATGGGATGCCTTTGGATAGCGATCCAGTGGCGTCGATCTGGAGGTGCGAAATCACCATAATAACACGCGCGATCGTCATTCGCCATTATGACCCCAATCGGAAAGATCTCCGAGGTGCACGCGATGAATCACGGCTCGGCGTATCTGATTTTATTTGAAGCTTTCGCGTATGACGGGTTCGGATGAGTATAATTTGCGCAAATCTCGGGGTGACCGCGCACCGATCCCATGAGAACTCTTCAGTTAAGCGTGCTTGGGCGAGAGCGATCTTATGATGGGTGACCTCAGAAGTCATCGTGTTGAACCATTCTGATGCCACCATTTTATTTCTTTATTTTTATTTTATTTTTTGACACTTGAGAACTTCGGTGATCGACTCCGATCGATGGGATGCCTGAAAAACATGAGCGTGGGGCCCACTCTTGATCCGCTCGTGTGCGAAAATCATAACTTCAATCGTCCATTCATCATTATGACCCTCGAAAGATCTCGGAGGTAGCGTAGATGCAGAGCATCTAGAGGGACATATCTCCGTTGGCTATTTGAAGCCTTACGCGGAAGGGTTCGTGAGTACAATTTATGGCAAATCTCAATCGTAGCGCACCACGATCCATGAGAACTCTTTAGTTAAGCGTGCTTGGCGAGAAGCGATCTTATGATGGGTGACCTCTGAAGTCGTCGTGTTGAACCATCTGATGATGTCATTTTATTTCCTTTTATTTTTTATTTTATTTTACATTGACCATGAACTTCGAGATCGACTCAAAAATGTCATCGATGGGATGCCCTGATTGAAAAACATGAGCGTGGGGCCCAGTGGTGATCGCATCTTGTGGATGCACAATCATAACTTCGCGATCGTCCGATTTATTGACCCAATCCGAGAAAGATCTCCTTTGGAGCCCGATGTAGATGAGCGAGATCATCAGACGTATCATTTTGAAGTATTTTAGGCATGGACGGTTGAGCATAATTTATAAATCGCGACCGCGCACCACAGATCCATGAGAACTCTTGATTAAGCGTGCTTGGCGAAAACGATCTTATGATGGGTGACCTCTTGGGAAGTCATGTTGAACCATCTGTTGATCGCTCATTTTATTTCCTTTTATTTTTTATTTATTTTACATTGACACCAGAACTGATCGACTCAAAAAATCATCGATGGGATGCCTTGAAAACATGGGTGGGGGCCGCTTAATCCGCATCTCGTGTGGATGCCGCAATCGCCATAACTCGTGCATGATCGTCCGATTCCATTATGACAATCGAAAGATCTCCGCGGAGCCACGGCGGCGGGGAGGCGGGACATATCTATTGGCTATTTGAAGACGCGCACGCAGGTTCCACATGAGCACAATTTGAGCAAATCTTCCGAGCGCGACACACCAGATCCCATGAGAACTCTTGATTAAGCGTGCTTGGTGAGCATCTTATGATGGGTGACCTCTAAGTCATCATGTTGAACCATCTGTTGATGCTTTTTTTATTTTCCTTTTATTTTATTTATTTTATTTGATGACTTCGGTGATCGACTCAAAATGTTGTGATGGGATGCCTCGAAAAACATGAGCGTGCCCATGGGTTGATGTGTTTGTGGAGAGAAAATCACCATAACTTTCATGCGATCGTTGATTCTCATTATGACCCCCCAGGAAAGATCTCGACAATAGGCGCGAGCATCTGGCGGGACCATCTCGATTTGGCTATTTTGATTACTTACCGCGACTCCGACGGGACTAGCGGACCGCGACACCGGCCACATTTCATGAGAACTCTTCATTTAAGCGTGCTTTGAGCGATACTATGATGGGTGACCTCACAGAAGTCATGTGTTGAACCATGAACCATCTTGATCTTTTATTTTTTTTTTATTTTATTTTACCGGCGTTGAGTGAAACTTCCAAATGTCGTCGATGGGATGCCTCGGAAAAATATGAGATGGGGGCCCTGCGTGCGGTGCGCGTGTTGAGGACATGAAAATCACCATAACTTCCGCCGCGATCGTCCGATTCATTATCCCATTCAAAATCTCAGCGCGATGGCGGCGCTCTGCGGGACGTATCTCCGATTTTGGCTATTTCAAAACTTTTACGACATGGATTCCATAAGCATTAGAAATCTGGCGCACTGCGCAAACACGAGATCTCTGAGAACTTAAGCGCTTGGGCGATCTTATGATGGGTGACCTCGGAAGTCATCGTGTTGAACCATATGTTGATCGCCCATTTTATTTCCTTTTATTTTTTATTTTATTTTACCATTGACGGAGAACTTCGGTGATCGACTCTGATGGGATGGGAAACCTGGGGCACACGGTTGATCCGCGCATCTCATGTAGGCCCAAAAATCGCCTTCTTGCGATGATCGTCATTCTTATTTATCATATCCCCAGGATGGAGATGTGCGCATTTGGTGGGACCTATCTCCGATTTGACTATTTTGAAAGCCTTACCCGCGGCGATGGTTCGGACAATTATTGAAAATCTCCAGCGGTGGCACCGAGACACCACCAGAATAGAGAATGCTTGCGCGGAAGATCTTATGGTGGCCTGGAAGTGTTGAACCATCCATTTGCCCTTTATTTATTTTATTTTTATTTTACCATTGATGGAGAACTTCGATCGACTCAAAATGTCATCGATGGATGCCGGGACATGAGTAGGGCCCAGGTGATCCGTGTGTCTGTGCCGCGAAATCACCCGCTTCCGATCATGATTTGCCATTATGACCCCAATCGAAGATCTTCGTGGGCATGATCACATGGCCCAAAGTGCATATGGTGGACCGTATCTCGATTTGGTTTTGGCCTTACTGCGGCATGGATGAGTTCCACAGAAATTTTGACAAATCTCCGGCAGCGACCACACCGGATCAAATGAGAACTCTTGATTAAGCATGCTTGGCGAGGAAGCGATTATGATGGGTGACCTCTAGGAAGTCATCGTGTTGAACCATATGTTATCGGTTTTATTTCCTTTTTTATTTTTATTTTATTTTCGTTGACATGAGAACTTCGGCGATTGACTCGAAAATGTCGATGGGATGCCTCGGTGAAAAAATGGAGCTCATCTTCGGTCGGCGTCATGTAAAGCAATCTCCATAACTTCCGCCGCGATCGTCGATTCACCATTATGACCCAATTGAAGATCTCGAGAGGCGTGTGAAGATGATCTGCGCATGGGACACGTATCTTGATTTTTGGCTTTTCACTTGCGGCGCATGGGTTCAGCATAAGCAAATCTCTAGTGGGTGCAGCACGCACACTAGATCAAGAACTCTTGATTAAGTGTGTTTGGGCAATAATCTTATGATGGGTGACCTCGAAGTCGTCTGTTGAACCATTTGTTGATATTTTATTTCCTTTTATTTTTATTTTACCATTGATCGGACTTGGAGATCGACTCTAAAATGTCGATGGGATGCCTCGGGAAAAAACAGTGGGGCCCACGAGGTTGATCCATCTTCTCATCTGTGGAGGCGCACAAAAATCACCATCGTCGATGATTCCATTGACAATCGGAAAGATCTCCGTGAGCATACATGAGATGTGCAAAGCGCATCGTCCGTATCTCGATTTGTATTTGAAGCATTACGAGGTTCCATGAGCACAATTTGCAGCAAATCTCCAGCGGGCACGCACCGCCACCGGATCACGAGAACTCTTTTAGTTAAGCGTGCTTGGGAAGCGATCTTATGATGAGTGACCTCTTGGGAAGTCATCGTGTTGAACCACGTGTTGATGCCACCCGTTTTATTTCCTTTTATTTTTATTTTATTTTACTATTCATGCCGGAGAACTTAGCGATCAACTATAAAAACGTCATTGATGGGATGCCTCAAATTGAAAAACATGAGCCTTGGGGCCAGGTGGTCGCACTGGGAGGCGCTAATCAATAATATGTACACGATCGTCCGATTCATTATGACCCCAATTGAAAGATCTGGACGGCGTGATGGTGCGCATCTGGCGGGACCGCAATTTGGCTATTTGAATCTTACCGTAGCACGGGAGTTCGGATGAGCATAATTTGCAAATTCCGGCGTAGCGCGCACACCATATCTCATGAAAACTCTTGATTAAGCGTGCTTGGGAGAGCGATCTTATGATGGGTGACCTCTAGGAAGTGGTTGTGTTGAACCATCTTGATCGCCCATTTTATTTCCTTTTATTTTATTTTATTTTATCATTGGCGTGAGAACTTCGGTGATCGACTCAAAATGTCATAGATGGGATGCCTCGAAAAATGAGTCGTGGGCCCGTGGCGATCCGCGCGTCTCGTACGAATACCATAACTCCATAACTTCACGCGATCGTCGATTGCCATTATGACCCCAATAAAAATCTCTACGATGCGAGATGCATCAGCGCGCATCGGTGGGACATATCTCCGTTGGCTATTTGAAGCACTACCGACGGGTTCTACATGAGCATAATTTGCATAAAATCTCCAATAGGTGCCGCGCACGGATCACATGAGAAATCATCAATTAAGCGTGCTTGGGCGAGAGCTGTACTATGATGGGTGACCTCTCGGGAAGTCGTCATGTTGAACCATCTGTTCATGCCTCCCATTTTATTTCCTTTTATTGTTTTTATTTTATCGTTGATGTCAGAGAACTCGGAAATCGACTCCAAAAATGTCATCGATTGGATGCCTCGGACTGAAAAACATGAACCGTGGGGCCCACGTGGCTGATCCGCATCTCTCGTGTGAAGGCCGCACGGAAATCACCATAACTTCGTGCACGATCGTCCAATTCGCCATTATGATCCCAATTTGGAAAGATCTTCGCGGGGTGCATGATCAATGTGAGAGCATTTTGGACGTATCTCCGATTTTGGCTAGTTTGAAGCTTTCGCGAGCACGAGTTCCACATGAGCACAATTTTAAATCCCGGCGCACCACACGATCAATGAGAACTCTTGATTAAGCAGTGCTTGGTGAAGCGATCTTATGATGGGTGACCTCCTAGGAAGTCATCGTGTTGAACCATCTGTTGATGCAGATCATTTTATTTCCTTTTACTTTTATTTTATTTTATCGTTGGCATCGGAGAACTCGGTGATCGACTCTGAAAATGTCATAGATGAGATGCCTCGGACTGAAAAACATGAGCCGTGAGACCCATGGCTAATCCATGCATCTCGTGTGGAGGCTCGCAAAATATCATAACTTCATGCACGATCATCCGATTTTCATTATGACCCCAATTGAAAGATCTCTTGGCGCCGACGCGATGCGCGGCTCGGTAGGACCATCTCGATTTTAGCTAGTTCAAAAGCTGCGTGCAACGACCAATTTGCAAATCTCTACGGCATTGACATATCAGAGAACTCTTAAGCGTGCTTGGGAAAGTCTTATGATGGGTGACCTCACGGAAGTTCGTGTTGAACCATCTGTTGATGCCACCCATTTTATTTCCTTTTATTTTCTTTTATTTTACCATTGGCGTTGGAGAACTTCGGCGTCGACTCAAAATGATCGCGATGGGATGCCTCAACGAAAAACTAGCCGGGGACCACGGGCGTCTGCGTCTCATGTGGAGGGCACAATCACCATAACCGTGCGTGTCGATTCACCATTATGACAATCGAAAATATCTCCAGCGCGAATGGATCACCAAATGATCAGCGGGACCGTATCTCCGATTTTGGCTATTTTGAAGCCTTGCGACACGGATGGGTTCCATGAGCAATTTGTTTCAAATCTCTAGCGGGTGGCACCGGCCCAGATCACGAGAACTCTTGAGTTAAGCATGCTTGGCGAAAGCGATCTTATGATGGGTGACCTCTTGAAGTCATGTGTTGAACCATCTGATGCCACCCATTTTATTTCCTTTTATTTTTATTTTATTTTATGTTGGCGGAGAACTTCGGAGATCGACTCTAAAAATGTTGTAGATGGGATGCCTCGGATTGAAAAACTTGAAGATCAAGTCATGTTGATGGGATGACTGAAAACACGGCGTCAGGCGATTCTCGTGTGGAGGCTACATGAAAATCATAATAACTTTGCACACGATCATCCGATTTGCCAATATGACCTAAATCTGGAAAGATCTCTTGGCGCCGCAATGAGTTGCAGGTGCATCTGACGGGACCCGTATCTCTGATTTCGGCTATTTTGAATCATTACCACAGCACGGACGGGTTTCAGATGAGCACAATTTGCAGCAAATCTCCAGTGGGCACGATCGCACCAGCATACCAGATCTTATGAGAACACTTCAGTTATGCGTGCTTGAAGCGATATGATGGGTGACCTCAGGAAGTCATCATGTTGAACCATCTGTTGATGCCCAATTTATTTTATTTATTTTTATTTTATTTTTTTACCATTGGCGGAACTTCGGTCGACTCAAAAGGTCGATGGGATCTCGGACTAAAAAAAAATGCCGGGCATATCTGCGGTTGGCGTCGTGTGTGCGAAAATCACCATAACTTCATGCACGATCGTCCGATTCACCATTATGACCCCAATCCGGAAAGATCTCGGCGCATGATCGCGATGTGCATCTCTGGGACGTATCTCCGATTTTGGCTATTTGAAGTTCGCGGCGCGGGTTCCATGAGCATAATTTGCAAATCTCTAGCGGAGTGGCCCAACCAGACATGAGAACTCTTGATTAAGGGTGCTTGAAGCGTACTATGATGGGTGACCTCACAGGAAGTCATCGTGTTGAACCATCTGTTGATGCCGCTCACTTTATTTCCTTTAATTTTTATTTTATTTTACCATTGACAGGAGAACTCGGTGATCGACTCCAAAATGTCGTAGATGGGATGCCTCAAATAGAAAAACACAAGCCGTGGGGCCCACTCGACTCTCCGTGTCGTGTGGAGGTATGAAATTGCCATAACTTCATGATCATCGATTCACATTATGACCCCAATCGAAAAGATCTGTAGGCCTGACTAGATGAGCAACACATGGACCGTATCTCGATTTGGCTATTTGAATGCCTTATCACGGCCGCATGCGTTCTGAATTAGCTCAATTTAAGGCAAATATCCAGTGACGCAGCAATTTCATGAACTCTTCTTAAGCGTGCTTGGCGAGGAAGCGTGATGGGTGACCTCAGGAAGTCATCGTGTTGAACCATTTATTGATGCCTAATTTATTTCCTTTTTTTTATTTTATTTTACCATTGGCGTGAGAACTTCGGATCGACTAAAAACTTCTTTGATGGGATGCCTCGGATTGAAAAATATGAGATGTGGGGCCCATCTGTGATGCGTCGTGTAGGCCGAAATCACCATAACATGCACATCGCCGTCGTCGATTGCCATTATAACCCATTCGGAAAGATCCTGGCGCCGACGCGTGATGTGACACTCATGCGGGACCCGTATCTCGATTTGCTATTTGAAGCTTCTGAGTATGGATGGGTTACGGATGAGCACAATTCGGAAATCTCTGGTGTGGCGGCGCGCACCAGATCTATGAGAACTCTTGATTAAGCGTGCTTGGCGAGCAATCTATGATGGGTGACCTCGGGAAGTTGGTGTTGAACCATTTGTTGATACCATTTTATTTCCTTTTATTTATTTTATTTCCTTTTATTTTATTTTATTTTACCATTGGCGCGAGAACTTCGATGATCAACTCGAAAATGTCATAGATGGGATGCCCTGAAAAAATATGAGTGGGGCCCACCGGGATCTGCGCTCTCGTGCAAGGCGCGAAAATCACCATAACTTTTGATCGTCGATTCCATTATGACCTCAGAAGATCTCCGCGGGGTGCGTGATGTGCTGACATCGACGCATCTGGTGGGACGTATCTCGTTATTTTGAAGCCTTACTTACGGTGCGGACGGGTTTCGCATGAGCACAATTTGAGAAAATCTCCAACAAGCGTGACTGCCCCAACACACTAGATCACATGAGAACTCTTTAATTAAGCGTGCTTGGGCGGGAGCAATACTATGATGGCTGACCTCCCGGGAAGTCATCGTGTTGAACCATCTATTCATGCCGCCCATTTTATTTCCTTTTATTTTTTATTTTACCGTTGATGTCGGAGAACTCGAAAATCAACTCCTAAAATGTCATCGATTGGATGCCTCGGACTGAAAAACATGAGTTATGGGGCCCACACGGCTGATCTGCGCATCTCGTATGGAGGCCACACGGAAATCACCGTAACTTCATGCACGATCATCCGATTTGCCCAATCGGAAGATCTCTCGCGAGATCTCCTGCATAGATGTGTTGAGATGCATGGCGGGACCGTATCTCGATGGCTAGTTGAAGCCTTACGGCACAGCGGGTTCATGAGCATAATTGCGAGTGGCGCACCGCACCAAATCACATGAGAACTCTTTAGTTAAGCGTGCTTGAGATTATGATGGGTGACCTCCACGGAAGTCGTTGTGTTGAACCATCTGATGCCACCCATTTTATTTCCTTTTATTTTATTTTATTTTATCGTTGATGCGAACTTCGATCAACTCCAAAATGCATAGATGGGATGCTTTTGAAAAACTTGGTGGGGGGCCCACGCGGTGATCGCTCATCGTTGCCGTGCGATCATCCAATTCACCATTATGACCCCAATCCCAAGATCTCCCGGACAGCGGATGTGACGCATCTGGCGGGATCCGTATCTCCGTTGGCTATTTGAGCCAAAGACGGATGGGTTCCACATGTGCTCAATTTGCGAAAAAATCTCCGGCGCATGACCGGCACCGGATCCTATGAGAACTCTTGATTAAGTGTGCTTGGGAAAGAGCGATCTTATGATGGGTGACCTCTTGGAAAGTCGTCGTGTTGAACCATTTGTTGATGTCTCACATTTTATTTCCTTTTATTCTTATTTTATTTTACTATTGATACCACAGAACTCGAAGATTGACTCCGAAAACATCGTCGATGGGATGCCTCGGATTGAAAAACATGAGCCGTGGGGCCCATGTGGTTGATTCGCGTGTATCGTGCGGAGGTTGCACGAAAATCACCATAACATCGTGCACGATCGTCCAATTTGTAATTATGACCCCAATTCGGAAAGATTTCTGGGGACGATGTGCCGCAAAGGCATCTGGCGGGACCGTATCTCGATTTTGGCTATTTTGAAGCCTTAGCGCAGACGGGTTCTGGTGCGCAATTGACAAATCTCGCGGTAGCGACCGCCCAGATGAAACTCTTGATTAAGCGTGGCGAGAGCGATCTTATATGATACCTCTTGGGAAGTCGTCGTGTTGAACCATCTGTTGATGTCGCCCATTTTATTTCCTTTTTTTATTTTTTATCATTGACGAAAACGTCATCGATGGGATGCCTCGGACTGAAAAATATGAGCTGTGGGACTCACGCAGCTAATCTGCGCATATCCTGCAAAGGCCACACAAAAATTGCCATAACTTTGCATATGATCATCCGATTCGCCATTATGATCCCAATCCGGAATGATCTCTGCGGGGCGCACGTCATGCAGATGTGCCAAAGGTGCATCTGGTGGGACCCATATATCCAATTTAGGCTAGTTTGATACCTTACCATGTCTGGACGTGCATGAGCATAAGTAATGTCGATAAGGTTATGGTCTATTGTTGAGCCTGCATCTCCCCAAGAAAATCACTGGATTAGGAGAGTCTGATAAGAATCGAAGAATTTATGGTAAAAAATCAGGTCATATATTAAGATTATTTGCATAATCTAATTCTAGAAATTCATGATAGAAGCATGCAGAACCTTATTAGATATAATCACAGTTATACTCAGAGCAAGATTAGAGAGAATACTATTTATTTATGGATTCTGATTTTGAATCTATTAGAATTAAACTTTGTAATATTGAAAAGAATTAAAATGCTTAAAAAAATTGAACATAACTGAAGAAAACTCCACAAATTATCGTAAAGACCCTACAGAATTGTATCTGAGCACGAAAATATAAACCGAAAATTTGTAACAAATAAGTATAATTTGTGATGAAAATTATGTTCATTTATGCATTCCTAGTTACTCTTATCAAAATAATTTTCTTTCTTATAAATCTTAAATAAAGAAGAAAAAGAAACTTATAAATGCCTTAAATTAAAAGAGTTAGAAGAAGATACATGTTCTTGAAATGATAAATATAACGAATATTTTTGAAAATGAATTCTTGCTATTGAATAAATATCTCATAATTAGTTAGTTTTCTTGATGAATATTTTCATATAACTCATCTATGGCGAAAGCATGAGTAATATATCGAATTGGAATCTTACTAACAAATTCTTCATGAATTATAAATATTAATGAATCATCGAGTTGATAATTTAATCTCAGCACATCAACCGGTTTATGAATAATACTCTACAAACCTTATCGTAGATGACTTATGTTGAATTAATCTCAAACATCTACCTAATTTATAAGTTTTTCTTTGAACTTATTTTGAAACAATTCATACCTCGATGTTGGAGAATTTCTTCACCTGAAATAATCCATTAAAATCTCAAAAGGCTTCTCATGAGCCAATGGGTGGACATAGAATCTATTTAAATCTGTTTATAAAAATATGAGAAATAGTTCACAAATGAACTATATATTATAATTGACCATTATAATCTTGAGGTGAAGATGCATCACTTCATTGAAAATCTTTAGTATTTGTAAAAAAATGATTTATTGGTCTTAGATAAAGTTTGAGAAGTTATACTTGTTTATGAATCTACCATAAGTATACCGGAAATGGGTAAAAAATTATGATTTTCTTAAAAGTGAATTTCTAGCATATAGAATTAGATTCACTCGAAGAAAATACGATCGATTGCAAAGCATTTATAGTTCTCGATTTACATTATTTATTATTTAAATGAATATTTGTGAATATCAAAATTCTTTTGATATTCTCGATGAGCATTGTATCTAGATATATTATAAACTACCAAACCATATAATATAATATGGTCAAGCATTTCTTCAACAATATCTTATAGATATAACCTTAGGAAGTAGAATTCTATTTGGTCGAAAAGTTAGTAGAAGCCAACAAATATATTTACATCTTATCATCTTTATGTTTGAAATGATATAGTTTACACCTGGGGATGTTTGATATAAATTCATGTACATGATCAACTATTGTTATGTTATTTGAAAATAAATAAACATAAATTGAACATGAAGATTTTACAAATGATAATTTAATCCATTTATAAATATTTGGTATGGAGGAAGGACATTATACTAATGAATGTCCAAAATGATCTCAAGAATAAAATATGTTCAAATTATTGAAGAACAAGCTAGAACCAATCTTTGATCACGAAAATCAATTCGGAAATCTATGAATTATCTAATCAGAGGAAGATCTTATTGATTGATATTGTTATTTAATGATTTAGAAGAATACTTATATTCGATTAAATTTTTTGAACTTGGTGAATAAATAATACGGATGAAATTCTAGATGACCAATCGATGTGACAATTAACTCTTTCGAAGATAAATATATAAAAATATTAGAAAAGAGAATTATCTTTAGGAACAAAAACCGATATCAATAGTAAATTGGAAAAAAAATAATTCATTATAGCATTAGACAAAGAGAATATCATATTGAAATAAATGAAGCTCAAGGAAGTACAAAATTCCTTTATATAATTCTATAATATGAAATTAGGATTTATATACCTCACCCATATTTAGCATTTATTTTTTTTATTTTATTATTAGTATACTTTGATTGCGATAGCCCGAACTAATGGGTATATGGTGATAAATTATTCATTCTAACAAAAGTTTATTGGGATTAATTCAAGGAAATTTATGATCAAACCGTCTGTGATCCAATTCGATAAATATCATGATGGACATATTGATGAAGTCTTACTCTTAAACATAAGTTGATCGAGTTCAATTAGCGTTGTTTAGAGCATTACTTCGCAACATATGATTTTGACTATTTTGAAGCCTGCCGCGGACGGGTTCCATGAGAACAATTTGCGCAAATCTCCGGTGTGCGGCGCACTAGCACACCGGATCCATGAGAACTCTTGATTAAGCGTGCTTGGCGAAAAGTACTTATGATGGGTGACCTCAGAAGTCATCATTTTACCATTTTGTTGATGCCGCCCATTTTATTTTCATTTTATTTTATTTTATTTTATGTCTTAGAACTTCGATGATCGACTCAAAATGTCATCGATGGGATGCCTCGGACATGAGAGCCCAGAGCGTCCCGCATCTTGAGTGGAGCCACATGAAAATCGCATAACTTGCGATCATCGATTTACTATTATGACCCCAATTGAAAAAACCTCAGGTCGACGCGGAGATGAGCGCAGGGTATCTAGACCTATCTCCGATTTTGATTATTTTGAAGCCTATCACGCGAGCGGTTTTATGAGAACAATTTGCGAAATCTCCAATGGGCGCGGCCCACACACCATATCTCATGAGAACTCTTGATTAAGCGTGCTTGGTAGAGTAATCTTATGATGGGTGACCTCAGGAAGTCAGTGTTGAATCTTGATGCCCCATTTTATTTCCTTTTATTTTTATTTTATTTTACCATTGTAAAACTTCGGCGACAAAAAACATCGTCTGGGATGCCTCAGTGAAAACATAAGTCATGGCCGCGGTATCCGCACATCTCAGGTGGAGGCCACATAAAAATCGCCATTACTTCACGCAAGATCATCTAATTTGTGGGATGCCTATTGCAGCATAGATGAGTTTCGCATGAGAACAATTTGTAGCACATCTCAGGTGACGCACACAGATCATGAGAACTCTTGATTAAGCGTGCTTGGGGGGTACTATGATGGGTGACTCTTGGGAAGTTGTGTTGAACCATTTGTTGATGCCATTTTATTTTCCTTTTATTTTATTTTATTTTACCGGCCTTGAGAAGAACTTCCATCAACTCGAAAATGTCATGGGATGCCTCGGGACTAATCATGAGCGACTTGAGTGATCCACATGTCTTGGGTGGAGATAGCACAAAAATCTCCATAACTTCACGTACGATTGTCTGATCTTCCAATATGACCCCAATCCAGAAAGATCTCCGTAGGGCGCACGACATGCAGAAGTGTCGCATCATCGCGGGACCTATATCTCCTGGATTTTACCCTGCAGGTAGCCGGATTCCATGAGAACAATTTGCGCAAATCTCCGGCGGTATAACCCACCAGATTTGAGAAATCTTGATTTGCGGGTGAGAATTACTATGATGGGTGACCTCCTAGAAGTCGTCGTGTTGAACGATCTGTTGATGCCACCCATTTTATTTTTATTTTTATTTATTTTAGTTTATCATTGATGCGATCTTCCATCGACTCGAAAATGTCGTATATGGGATGCCTTTAGGCAAACATGAGCAGCCACATTGATCGCATGTCTTGAGTGAGGCCATGGAAATAATGTCATGCATCGTTGATTCATATGAGCCCAATCCAGAAAGATCTCCGGGGCAACGTAGATGTGTCAGGGCATCTGGTGGGATATGTATCTCTAATTTTGACTATTTAAAAGCCTTACCGTGGCATAGACGGGTTCAGCATGAGAATAATTTGTCACATATCTCCAGCAGACGCGACTGCATCAGCACTCTAGATCACATGAGAACTCTTTAGTTAAGCGTGCTTGGGAGAGATTATCTTATGATGGGTGATCTCACAGGAAGTCATTATTGAACCATCTATTTTTGTTTATTTTTCTTTTATGTTTATTTTATTTTACCGTCGATGCCGGAGAACTCGGTGATCGCCAGCATCTCCGAAAATGTCTTCTATGGGATGCCTCAGACTACAAATCACATGAGACCACGCGTTGATCGCATCTCGGGTGGAGGCCTTCAATCTAACTTCTCGCGCATTCTCCATTATGACCCTAATCAAAGACCTCGGAACGCCGATGTGCGCGCATCGATGGGACCGTATCTCGATTTGGCTATTTCAAAGCCTGTCATGGCATGGAAGGGTTCCATGATAATTTGTGCATCTCGGCGGGTGTGACGCCACACATCTTATGAGAACTCTTTAGTTAAGCGTGCTTCGGTGAGAGTAGTAATATGATGGGAGACCTCCTCAGAAGTCATCGTGTTGCACCATCTATTGATGCTGCTCATTTTATTTTCCTTTTATTTTTATTTTATTTTACCACTGACGTCGGAGAACTTCTGATCGCCATCGGCGTCATCCATTGGGATGCCGGTAAAAATGCGTGAGCCCCAGCGGTTGATTGCGTCTGGTGGGACGAAAATCACCATAACTTTGTGCACAATCTTTCGATTTGTCATTATGACCCCAATCTAGAAAGACCTCAGAGGCACGACATATACCGATATGCGGACATGTATCTCGATTTCCACTATTTTGATACCCATAGCGGGCGGTTATTGACAATTTGGCATCTCCAATAGGCGTGACCACACCAACACACGGATCCATGAGAACTCTTGATTAAGCATGCTTGGGAGTAATATTATGATGGGTAACCTCCAGGAAGTCGTCGTGTTGCACCATATTAATCTTGCCATTATTTTCCTTTTATGTTTATTTTATTTTACTTGATGATGTGGAGAACTTGTCGACTCGAAAATGTCATCTCGGATGCCTCGAAAAAACACAAGCCATGGGACCGCTGACTAATCTTGCCTCGGGTGAGCCATCGCCAAAACTACCGCGGTCATTGATCTCAATTATGACCCTAATCCAGAAAGATCTTTGCGGGGCGCACAAGGCGCAAATCTATCACAGGTGCATATGACAGGAATGTATCTCTGATTTTTACTATCTCAAGCCCACGCGGGCGTGTTCGCATGAGAACAATTTACGTCATCTCCGGCGAGCGTGCACTCATCCCATGAGAACTCTTGATTAAGTGGGCGAGTAGTCTTATGATGGGTGACCTCACGGGAAGTCATCGTGTTTTCATCCGTCGCCTATTTATTTTATCGGCGGACTTCGGTGATGCCGTCTCCAAAATGTCATCCATGGGATGTCTCGGTTACAAATCATGAGTTGTGAGCCCACGTGATTGTTACGCGCATCTCGAGTGGAGGCCATATGGAAATTACCATATCATCACGCGATCGTCGATTCGACTCCAATGAAAGATCTTTGTGGGGTGCATGGCGATGATATGGCGGCGCATCACGGTGGGTTATCTCGATTTATTTTGAAGCCCACCGAACGGGTTTGTATGAAAATAATTTTTAACATCTCCGGCGACGCGACGCATCAACACTATCCCGAGAACTCTTTAGTTTGGCGTGCGGGCGTAGTTCTGATGGGTGACCTCTAGGAAGTCATCATGTTGAACCATTTGTTGATTCCGCCCATTTTATTTTCCTTTTATGTTTATTTTATTTTATCGCTGACGCCGGAGAACTCCACGATCACCATCAACTCTGAAAATGTTTTCAGTGGGATGCCTCGGACTATAAACCATGAGTTGCGACCGGTGATCGCGTGTTAAAGGAGGCCGCACAATCTCCATAACGTCATACCTGATGTCAGATTAAGCTAATATGACTAATCATCATGCGGGGTGCACGATGCGTAGATGTGTCACAGGCCCATCTAGCGGAACATGTATCTCTGATTTTGACTATTTCGAAGCCCTACCGCGGCACGGAGGGTTTTGTAAGAGAACAATTTTCCGCACATCTCCGGGCGTGACCACATCAGCACTCCAGATCCCATGAGAACTCTTTAGTTAAGCGTGCTTGAGCGAGAGTAGTACTATGATGGGTGACATCCTGGGAAGTCATCATGTTGAACCATCTGTTGATGCTGCCCATTTTATTTTCCTTTTACATTTATTTTATTTTACCGTTGGCCGAGAACTGGTGATCACCGACTCGAAAATGTCCGTGGGATGCCGGTGCAAACCACGAGCCACAGGCCCCACGCGGCTGATCCACGCATCTTGAGTGAAATCCACATGAAAATCACCATAACATCATGCACAATCGTCTAATTCACCACTGTCGAAAAGATCTCCGCGGGGCACACACTACACCCCCAGCACAATCCCGAGATAATAATGGTTAGACTAAGATGGCCAAATCAATAAATGGTTCAACGATGACTTCCCGAGGTCACCCATCATCGCTCTGCTCAGCGTGCGAGTGTTCTGGGGATTTGGTGTCTTTGGTGCGGTCGCTGGAGATTTGCCACAAATTATGCTCATGGTGAACCCGTCTCCTTGAGCTTCAAAATTGCCAAAATGGGAGATATTATGCGTTGGATACTGGATCTTCTTCATTCGTCGCCGTGGATATCTTTCTAGATTGGGGTCAATAGGGAGAATCGGACGATCGTGTGCAATGTTATAGAAATTTCCATGTGGGCTCCACACGAGATGCACAGATTAGTCGAGTGGGTCCCATCTTAATTTTGTCAAGGCATCCCACGACATTTTGTCATCTTTGAGTTCTCCAATGTCAACGGTAAAATAAAATAAAATAAAGGAAATAAAATGGGTAGCATCATAGATGACACGACGACTTCTGGAGGTCACCCATCATGCTCACCCAAAGCAGCTTTCTCATAATCTTGTCTACGATCACCCCGGAGATTTTTCTACATATTGTTCTGTGGAACCCATTGTGCCGGTAAGGTTTCAAAATAGCGAGATACGGGTCCCTCGGAAGTGCCTTTGGCCCATCGATGTGCCCGAGAGATCTTTCGATTGGGGTCGTAATGGAAAATCGGATGATCGTGAAGTTATGGTGATTTCTGTGTGGCCTCCACACGAGACGCACGGATCAGGCGCCCGTGGGACCCACGGCTCATATTTTTCAGTCTGAGGCATCTTATCAACAATGGTTTAGGAGTCGATCGCTGAGTTGTCCGGTGTCAATGGTAAAATAAAATAAAAAGAAAAGGAAATAAAATGGGCATCAATGGTGGCTTGACTTCCAGAGTCACCATCATAAATTACTCTGCTGCTAGAAGAGTTCTCATGGGATCTTGTATTTGTGCGCTGAGATTTGCAATTATGCTCATGTGAAACCCGTCTCTTTGTGAACTAGCCAAATAGAGATATGGGTCCCGTGATTTTGCGACATGCTCGTGCATCGTGCCCCTACGGAGATCTTTCCTGATTGGGATCATAATGGTGAATCGGACGATGGTGCACAAAGTTATGGTGATTTTTGTGCGGCCTCCGCACGAGACTCGAGGATCAGCCGCGTGGGCCCCACGGCTCATGTTTTTTAGTTCGATGCATCCCATCTACGATGTTTTCGGAGTCAATCACAGAGTTCTCTAGCGTCAACGATAAAATAAAATATAAATAAATGAAATAAAATGGGCAGCATCAACAGATGGTTTAACATGATGACTTCCCAGGAGTTCACCCATCATAGTAATGCTCTCGCCCAAGCTCGCTTAATAGAAGAGTTCTCATGGGATATGGTGTCTTGCGTCACGCTTCGAAGATTTGTTGAAATTATGCTCATGAAACTCATTGACGCGATAAAGCTTGAAATACTCAAAATGGAGATAGGTCTCCCAGATGCTGGCATCCTTTCGTGTGTGCGAGATCTTTCTAGAGGGTCATAATGGCGAATGGTGTTATTTATGCGATTTTCATGCGGCTCCACAGATGCAGATCGCCAGCGTATTATACGTGTTTTTTTTCAGAGGCATCATCTACAACATTTTGAGTCGATCGCCGAGTTCTCCGGCGTCAACGATAAAATAAAATAAAAATAAAAAAATAAAATAGGCGGCATCAATAGATGGTTCAACATGATGACTTCCCAGGAGGTCACCCATCATAGTAAAGCTCTCGCCCAAGCACATGCGAAGAGTTCTCATGCGGTGTCTTTGTGCGGTGCGCCGTGGAAATTTGTTGTAATTATGCTCATATGGAACCCGTCTTGATAAGGCTTAAAATAGCCAAAATGGGATACGGTCCCTATCACCTTTGCGCATCTACGTGTCATGCACCCCGCGAATTGAACAATCATGCGCAAAGTTATGGATATTTCCATGCGGCCTCCACATGAGAAGCACAAATCAGCTATGTGGGTCCCATGGCTTGTGTTTTTCAGTCTAAGGCATGCCATCTACAATGTTTTCAGAGTCGATCGCCATGTTCTCCGGCATCAACGATAAAATAAAATTGATATAAAAGGAAATAAAATGGGTGGAATCAACATATGGTTCAACACGATGACTTCCTAGAAGGTCACCCATCATAGTAATGCTCTCGACAAAGCTCGCTTAACTGAAGAGTTCTCATGGGATCACGGTGTCTTTGTGCGTCGCCCGTGATTACAAATTATGCTCATGCGAACTCATACGTGCTATGGTTGAGCTTAAATAGCAAAAATGGAGAATCGTGTCCATTAGATTGGCCTCGGATCATCTACTTGTCACACACAGATCTTTCAGTTGGGGTCATTAGGGCAAATCAGACGACCGTGCGTGAAGTTATGGTGATTTTCGTGTGAGCTCCACACGAGACGTGTGGATTAGTCAAGTGGGCCCCATGGCTCATGTTTTTCAGTCCAAGGCATCCCATCAACGACATTTTCAGAGTCAATCTTCGAGTTCTCCAGCATCAACGATAAAATAAAATAAAAATAAAAGAAATAAAATGGGCGGCATCAATAGATGGTTCAACATGACGACTTCTTAAAAGGTCACCCATCATAGCACAACTCTCGCCCAAGCACGCTTAACTGAAGAGTTCTCATGTGATCTAGTGTGTTGTTCCGGTCGCCTTCGCTAGAGATTTGTTGCAAATTGTACTCATGTGGAACCCATTCGTGTTGTGGTAAGGCTTCAAAATAGCTGAAATCAGAGATACGGGTCCAGCCAGATGCATCTTTGGCCCATCTGCACGAAGTGTGCCCCACGGAGATCATTCCAGATTGGGGTCATAATGGCGAATCAGACAATTGTGAGCGAAGTTATGGCGATTTTCGTGCGGCCTCCACACGAGACGGATCAGCTGCATGGGCCCCATGTCTTTATTTTTTAGTCCTAGGCATCCCATCGACGATGGTTTAGGAGTTGATCGTTGAGTTCTTTGGCATTAATGACAAAATAAAATAAAAATAAAAAAATAAAAAAAATAAAATGGGCAGCATCAACAGATGGTTCAACACGATGACTTTCTAGAGATCACCCATCATAGTACTGCTCTCACCCAAGCAAGCTTTTTTTTTTAGATTCATTATTTTCACCCAAGCAAGCTTAACTAAAGAATTCTCATGTGATCTGGTGTGCTGTTGCGGTCGCGCCCGCTGGAGATTTGTCGCAAATTGTGCTCATGTGGAACCCATAAGTGCCATGGTAAGGGGTTGAAATAGCCGAAATCAGAGATATGAGTCCCAACAGATGCACCTTTGGCCCATCTACGCATCGTGCTCCCCGTGAAGATCTTTCCAAATTAGGGTCATAATGGAGAATCGTATGATCGTGCTTAAAGTTATGGCAATTTTCATGTGGCCTCCACATGAGACGTGCGGATCAGCCGCGTGGGCCCCATGACTCATCTTTTCAGTCCGAGGTATCCCATCGATGACGATTTAGGAGTCGATCATCGAGTTCTCCGGCGTCAACGGTAAAATAAAATAAAATGGGTGGCGTCAATAGATGGTTCAACATGATGACTTCCCAGGAGGTCACCCATCATAATACTGCTCCCACCTAAGTGCAGCTTAGCGAAGAGTTCTCAGGATGCGGTGTCTTGATGCGATCACGCTGGCGAAGATTTTTAAATTGTGCTCATGCTTTGAACAGGTGCCGCGATAAGGCTTGAACTAGCCAAAATCGGTGTCGTGTCCGCGTCTTCGCGGCTCATCTGCATCATCGCGAGTTCTTTCGTTGGGGTCAGAATGACGAATCGGATGATCAAGCCCGAACATATAGCAATTTTTGTGCGGCATTCGCACGAGATGCGCAGATCAGCCACATGGGCCCCACGGCTCGCATTTTTCAGTCCGACACATCCCATCGACGACATTTTCAAAATCGATCGCCGAGTTCTCCAACATCAACGGTAAAATAAAATAAAAATAAAAGAAAATAAAATGGGTGGCATCAACAGATGGTTCAACGCGATGACTTCCTAGGAGGTCACCTATCATAGTATCGGTTAGCGAAGAGTTCTCATGTGATGCGGTACTCACAGTGCAAGGTTTATCGTAAATTTTGTCATGTGGAATCCGCGACATGCCGGTAAAGGCTTGAAATAGCCAAATCGGAGATCACGGATCCCAGATGAGCCTTTAGCATCTACGTCGTGCCACCTGCGAGATCTTCCTGGATTGGGGTCATAATGGTGAATCAGACAATTGTGCGTGACGTTATGGCAATTTCACTGCCGCCTTCACACGGGAGGCGCACATCACCTGTGTGGGCCCCACGGCTCATGTTTTTGATCGAGAATCTATCTATGACATTTTTCATAGATCGTTGAGTTCTCCGGCATGTGGTAAAATAAAATAAAATTAAAAGAAATAAAATGCGGCATAGATGGTTAAACGAGGCACCCATCATAAATCTTGCTCTACTTTTATACATGCACGAAGAGTTATCATGTGGGTCATTGTCATCGTAAATTGCGGATTTGTAATCAGTGCTCATTATGTCAGCATTTTACATGGTAGAGCTTTGAAATAGCCAAAAAATTCGGGTCCCGCCATAAATGCATCTTTGTTGCTTTATTGCCCATGGAGATCTTTCCGGATTATGTTCATAATGGCAAATCGGACGATCATGCGTGAAATTATGGCGATTTCCTTGTAGCCTCCATACGAGATGCGCGGATTAGCTAATGGGCCACATAGCTCCTATTTTTTAGTCTAAAACATCCATCATACATGGCGTTTGAGAGTCGATGCGAGTTCTCACGGCACAACAATAAAATAAAATAAAAATAAAAGGAAATAAAATGGGTGGCATCAACAGCTTGTTCAACACGATGACTTCCCAGGAGGTCACCCATCATAATATTGCTCTCGCCTAAAGCATGGCGGAAGTTCTTATAGGATCTGTCTTTGATGCGGTGCCGTTGGAATTTGCATATTGTTCATGCGAGAACTTCGTTTGTGCCGCGATAAGGCTTCAAAATACCAAAAAATCGAATATCTTGCTCGTCTGCGGCACATCTCGCGTTGTGAAGATCCTTCCAGTTTGGGGTCATATTGGTGTGAATCTGGAAGATCGATGCGTGAAGTTATGGCAATTTTGATGCGGCCTCCCATGAGATCAACCCATACCGTGGGCCTTGCGACTTCGTGTTTTGATGCGAGGCATCCCATCGACGACATTTGCGGATTCAATCTCTGAGTTCTCCGGCGTCAAAGCTAAAATAAAATGAAAATAAAAGGAAATAAAATGGGTGGCATCAACAGATGGTTCAATATGACTTCCGAAGAGGTCACCCATCATAGTACTGTTCTCTCCCAAGCACGCATAACTGAAGAGTTCTCATGGGATGCGGTGTCGGGTGAGTCGCTTCGGCGGAGATTTGCTATAAATTGTGCTCATAGAACCGTCGTTTGGTAAGGATTTGAAATAGCCAAAATCGGAGATCAGTTCCCTTGATCCACCAGGCTTGCGCGCGATGCTTGCGGAGATCTTTTCGATTGAGAGTCATAATGGCGAAACAGACGATCGTGCATAAAGTTATGGTAATTTCTATGCGGCCTCCACAAGATACGCATAGATCGGTCTTGTGGGCCCCATGGCTCATGTGTTTTTAGTCCGAGGCATCCCATCGATGACATTTTAGAATTCATCTCGAAGTTCTCGACATGTTAAAATAAATACAAATGAAAGGAAATAAAATGGGCGATACAGATGGTTTCACACGACAACTTCTTAAGAGGTCATCCAACATAGTATTACTCTCACTTAAGCATGCTTAACTGAAGAGTTCTCATGGATCAGTGCCGCGCCGCCCATTGGAGATTTTCAGAAATTATGCTCATGCTAAACCCGCCCTGCCTGAAGGCTTCAAATAGTAACGGAGATACGCCATGCGATACCCTGCTCATCTACGCATCGTACACCCCATGGAGATATTTTTGGATTAGGGTCATAATGGAAAATGGACGATGTGGTGCGGTTATGTGATTTTCGCGCCTTCGCATGAGATGCGCGATCAACCGCGGGCCACACGGCCATCACCAGCATCCCATCGACTACATTTTTGGAGTCGATCGATGAGTTCTCAATCAATAAAATAAAATAAAAAAATTAAAATGGCATCAAGATGGTTCAACACTTCCACGTGAGGTCACCCATCATAAGATCGCTCGCCAACCACACTTAATCAAGAGTTCTCATATGATTTGGTGTGTGCGGCGCCCCGAGATTTCCGAAATTGTGCTGCGAAACCGACGCTCGAATTAACGAAGATACGGGTCCCACTTGATGCCCATTTTGCACATCTGCGCGTTGTGCGCCCCGCGGAGATCTTCCCATATTGGGATCATAATGGCGAATCGAACGATCGTGCGTGAAGTTATGGCTATTTTCGTGCAGCCTCCACACTAGATGCACGGATCAGCCACGTGGTCTCCACGACTTATGTTTTTCAATCCGAGGCATCCCATCGAATTTTGAGTTGATTTTCGAAGTTCTCGCCAACGATAAAATAAAATAAAATAAAAGAAAATAAAATGGGCATCAACAAATGGTTCAACATGACTTCTCAAGAGGTCACCCATCATAATATCGCTCACCCAAGCACGCTTAACAAGAGTTCTCATCCGATTTGGTGTCCGGTGCGTCGCTAGAGAGATTTGCAAATTGTGCTTATGCGAACCCGTCATGGTGACTTCAAAATAGCCAAAATCGAGATACGGTCCCGCCAGATGCTTTAGCACCTCTACGCCGCACCGGGAGATCTTTCTGGATTAGGTCATAATCGTGAATCGGATAATCGTGCTCGAAGTTATGGTGATTTCGGGGCGGCCTCCACACGAGATGCGCGGATCAGCCGTGTTGGCCCCATGGCACATGTTTTTCAGTCCGAGGCATCCCATCGACGATGTTTTCAAGTTGATCTCCGAGTTCTACGGCATCAACGATAAAATTAAATAAAAATAAAGGAAAATAAAATGGGTGGGACTTCCCAGGAGCTCACCCATCATAGTATTACACTCGTCCAAGCACGCTTATCTGAAGTGTTCTCAGATCTCGGTGTTTTGTGCGGCCACCGCCCGCTGGAGAATTACAATCCTCATGCGAACCCCCATGCCGCGTAAGGCTTCAACTAGTCAAAATCGGAGATACGATCCTATCGATGTGTCGCGATCGCGCCTGAGATCTTTCTGATTAGGATCATAATGTCGAATCGACGATCGCGTCAAGTTATGGTGATTTTCGATGCCACACGAAGTGAGGATCGCGGCCCCATCCGGTTTTCACAAGGCATCTTATCGATGACATTTTCAGAGTCGATTTCCAAGTTCTACAGCGTCAATGGTAAAATAAAAATAAAATAAAATGGGCGGCATTAATAGATGGTTCAACACGATGACTTCCCAAGAGGTCACCCATCATAGTATTGCTCTCACCCAAGCACACTTAACTAAAGAGTTCTCATAAGATCTCGGGCCGGTGTGCGCCTCACGGAGATTTGCCAATTATGCTCATGCGAACCCGCAGGTATGGTTTCAACTAGCTAAATCGGAGATATCCAGATGCCATGCGACATCTCGATCATGCACCCCCCGCAAGATCTTTTCGATTAGGATCATATTGGCAAATCGGACGATCGCGTTATGGTGATTTTCGCCGCACGACGCAGGATCAGCATGGTCCCACTCATGTTTTTCAGAGCCATCATCGATGATATTTTGAGTCAATTTTTGAGTTCTCTAGCGTCAACGGTAAAATAAAATAAAAATAAAAGGAAATAAAATGGGTGGAATCAATAGATGGTTCAACATGATGACTTCCAAGGAGGTCACCCATCATAGTATCACTCTTGCCCGCACGCTTAACTAAAGAGTTCTCATGTGATCTGGTGTGCTAGTGTGGTCGCGCTCGTTGGAGATTTGCAGCAAATTATGCTCATATATAACCCATCTGTTTCACAGTAAGGCTTTGAACTAGCTGAAAATAGATATGGTCTCACCGTGATGCGCTACAAAGACATCACCGTCCGTCCCTACAAAGATCTTTCTAGATTGGGGTCATAATGGTGAATCGACGATACCGGTTATGGTGATTTTGCGCGGCCTCCAATGTGACGCGAGATCGCCTTTTAGTCAGGCATTTATTCGATGATGTTGAGTCGATCACCGAAGTTCTCCACGATAACATAAAAAATAAAAAAGGAAATTAAAATACAATAGTGGTTCAACACGATGACTTCGTGGAGGTCACCCATCATAAGATCGCTTGCCCAAGCACGCTTAACTGAAAAGTTTTCATGGGATCTAGTGTGCTGGTGAAGTCGTGCCTGTTGGAAATTTGACGCAAATTATGCTCATATGGAACCCGTCCGTGCCGTGGTAAGGTTTCAAAATAGCTGAAATCAGAGATACTGGTCCCTCCTAATGGGTCTGCGGAACATCTGCGTGTCATGCGCCCCACGTAGATCTTTCCGGATTGGGGTTATAATGGAAAATCAGACGATCGTGCATGAAGTTATGAGGATTTTCATGCAGCCTCAACACGAGTCACGTGGATTAATCACGTCTGGCTCGTGTTTTTCATCCCAGGCATTCCATCAATGACGGTCGATCGAAGTTCTCCAGATCAACAACGGTAAAATAAAATAAAAATAAAAGGAAATAAAATGGGCGACATCAACAGATGGTTCAACGTGATGACTTCCCGAAATGTCACCCATCATAGTACTGATCTCGCCCAAGCATGCTTAACTGAAGAGTTCTCATGGATCCGTGCCGGTGGTCGCGTTAGGAGATTTGATGCAAATTGTGCTCATCCGGAACCCGTCTGTGCCACGATAAGGCTTCAAAATAGCCGAAATCGGAGATACGGTCCCGCCAGGGCCTCGCATCTATTCTGCGCCCCATGGAGATCTTTCCGGATTTGGGTCATAATGGCGAATCGGATGATCATGCGCGAATTATGGTGATTTCCATGCGTGATGCACGACCACGCGATCCGTGTGGGCCCGTGGCTATGTTTTTCGAGGCATTCCATCAATGATTTTGCTAATCAATCGAAGTTCTCCATCCAATGGTAAAATAAAATAAAAATAAAAGGAAATAAAATGGGACATCAACAGATGGTTCAACACGACGACTTCTCAAGAGGTCACCCATCATAAGATCGCTCGCCAAGCACGCTTAATCAAGAGTTCTCATGGATTTAGTGTGTTGGTGCTGGTCGCACTCTAAAGATTTGCCGCAAGTTGTGCTCATGCGAACCCATATGTGCCAAGGCTTTGAAATAGCAAATCGAGATATGGTCCCCGCAGATATGCTCATCATCACGCCGCACCCCCATGGAGATCTTTTGATAAGGATCATAATTGCGAATCAGACGATCGAGCATGAAGTTATGGTGATTTTCGTGGGACCTCCGCACGAGATGCGAGGATTAGCCATGTAGGCCCCACAGCTCATGTTTTTCAGTAGGAGGCATCTCATCGATGACATTTTCAGAGTCGATTTTCAAGTTCTCGGGCATCAACGGTAAAATAAAATAAAAATAAAAGAAAATAAAATGGGTGGAATCATGGTTCAACACGACGACTTCTAGGAGATCACCCATCATAGTATTGCTCTCACCCAAGCACGCTTAATTGAAGAGTTCTCATGAGATCTGGTATGCTGGTGTGTGCGGTCGCGCCCGTTGGAGATTTGCAGTAAATTGTGCTCATGCGGAACCCGTCCATGCGCAAGGTTTTAAACTCAAATGGAGATACAAATTTCACCCGATACCGCAAAGACATTAGTGCATCGCCGAGATTTTTTTTTGATTATCATAAATGGCGACGATCGTAAAAAATTATGGTGATTTTACGCCTCCGCATAGAGATGCACGGATCAACCACATTAGCCGCACGGCTCATGTTTTTCTATTCGAGGCATCCAATCGATGACATTTTCAGAGTTGATCACCGAGTTCTCCGACGTCAATGGTAAAATAAAATAAAAATAAAAGAAAATAAAATGGGCGGCATCAATAGATGGTTCAACATGACGACTTCCCAAGAGATCACCTATCATAAGATACTTCCCAAGCACGCTTAATCAAGAGTTCTCATGGGATCCGTGTGCTCGTGGCGTTCCCTCTAGAAATTTGCCTCAAATTATGCTCATGCGGAACCCGTCCGTGCCACGGTATGGCTCCGAACTAGCCGAAATTGGAGATACAAGTCCCGCCAGATGCACCTGTGGCACATCTGTGGATCGTGTGCCCTGCAAAAATCTTTCTGGATTGGGATCATAATGGCAAATTGGGAGATCGTGCACGAAGTTATGTTGATTTCCATGAGGCCTCCACACGAGACGTGCGGATCAGCCACGTGGGCCCCATGACTCATGTATTTCAGTCTGAGGCATCTCATCGACGATGTTTTTGGAGTCGATTTCTGAGTTCTCCGTCATCAACGGTAAAACAAAATAAAAATAAAAGGAAATAAAATGGGCGACATCAACAGATTGTTCAACACGACGACTTCCTAGGTGGTCACCCATCATAGTACTGCTCTCACCGAAGCACGCTTAACTGAAGAGTTCTCATGTGATCTGGTGTGCTGGTGCGATCGTGCTCGTTGGAGATTTGTAACAAATTGTGCTAATGTAGAACCCGTCCGTGTCACGTTAAGGCTTCGAACTAGCCAAAAATGGAGATATGGGTCTCTCCAGATTCTCCTACAAGACATCCACATGATCACGCCGCCCGAGATCTTTACGGATTCAAATCATACACGCGCGTTGTTATGGTGATTTCGGCGCTCGCATGAGATGCGATCACGTCCCCACGTGTTTTTCGCCCGGCATCCCATCGATGATATTTCGAGTCGATCATCGAAGTTCTCCGCATCAACGATAAAATAAAATAAAACAAAAGGAAATAAAATGGCATATGGTTCAACACAATGACTTCCCAAGAGGTCACCCATCATAAGATCGCTTCTCGCCCAAGCATGCTTAATCAAGAGTTCTCATTGGATGGGTATCGGTGCGCCATGCTCGCTGGAGATTTGCTGCAAATTGTGCTCATGAACCCGCGCACGCGGCTTCAAATAGCTAAAATCGGACATATGAGTCCTACGAAGTGCGGGCTCATCACTCGCCATGCGACGCTGAGATCTTTCGATTGGGGTCATAATGGCGAATCGATGATCGCGGCGATGGGCGATTTCGATGCGAGATGAAATGCGGGATCAGGCCCCACGACTCATGTTTTTCGCCAGGCATCCCATTGATGATGTTTTCAAAGTCGAAAGTTCTCGGCGCAACTAAAATAAAATAAAATAAAAGGAAATAAAATGGCATCAATAGATGGTTCAACACGATGACTTCCTGGAGGTCACCCATCATAAGATCGCTTCGCCCAAGCACGCTTAATCAAGAGTTCTCATATGTCCGGTGCTGCTCACCGGGAGATTTTCAAAAATTATGCTAACGTGGAACCCGTCCGTGCTGCGATAAAGTTTTGAAATAGCCAAAATCGGAGATACGAGTCCCGCTAGATGCGCCTGTGGTGCATCTGCGTGTCGTGCACCCTACAGAGATCTTTCCAGATTGGGGTTTTAATGGAGAATCGGATGATCGTGCGCGAAGTTATGGTAATTCCCGTGCGGCCTTCGCATGAGATGCGCGGATCAACCGCATGGACCCCACAGCTCGTGATTTTCAGTCCGAGGCATCCCATCGACGACATTTTCAAAGTTGATTGTCGAAGTTCGCCATCGGTAAAATAAAAAAAAAGGAAATAAAATGGCGGCATCAACAAATGATTTCAACATGACTTCCTGAGGTCACCCATCATAAGATCGCTCTCCCAAGCACGCTTAAAAGAGTTGTCATGGGATCTTGTGCGCCGCGGTCACGCCGAGAGATTTATCAAATTGCTCATGGAACCCGACGTGCGCGTAAGGCTTCAAATAGCCAAATCGGAGATGGTCCCTCGATGCGCCATATGTGCATACGCCCGCAAGATCTTTCTGGATTGAGGTCATAATGGTGAATTGAATGATCGTGCGCGAAGTTATGGCGACACGAGATGCACAGATTAGCCGAGTGGGCCTGACAGCTCGTGTTTTTTAGTCCGAGGCATCCCATCGATGATGTTTTCGAAGTCGATCACCGAGTACTCCGGCATCAATGGTAAAATAAAATAAAAATAAAATGAAATAAAATGGCGATCAACAGATGGTTCAACACGATGACTTTCCGTGAGGTCACCCATCATAGTAGTGCTCCCAAGCTTAATCAAGAGTTCTCATGAGATCCGCTCGGTCGCCACGGAGATTTGCAAATTATGCTCATGCTAATGTGCCGTAAGGCTTCAAATAGCTGAAATCGAGATATGTCCCGCTAGATGCTTGCCATCCGCTGTCTCAGATCTTCCGGATTGGTCATAATGATGAATCGGATGACGGCGTTAAGTTATGGCGATTTGCGCCTTCACACGATGCGCGATCAATCACGGGCCCCATGGCTCGCGGTTTTTCAGTCCAGGCATCCCATCGATGACATTTTGAGTTTCAAGTTCTCGGTCAATGGTAAAATAAAATAAAATAAAGGAAATAAAATGTTCAACAGATGGTTCAACACGACGACTTCGAGGTCACCCATCATAAGCGCTTCAAGCATGCTTAACTAAAGAGTTCTCATGATCTGTGCGGTCACGCTCACCGGAGATTTGCCGCAAATTATGCTCATGGAACCCGCGGTAGGTTTCAAATAGCCAAAAATCGAGATACGTCCGCCATATGCTTCTCCACACCGCTGTCGTGCCCCACCGAGATTTTTTGAGATTGTAGTCATAATGGAATCAATCATCGCGGAAATTATGGAGATTTTGTGCGCCTCCACACGAGATGCGCCGATTATCGCTGGGCCCCATGGCTCGTGTTTTCACCGAGGCATCCCATCGATGATGATTTTTGAGATCGCCGAAGTTCTCGCATCAATGGTAAAATAAAAAATAAAAGGAAATAAAATGGGCAAGATCTGATTGTTCAACATGATGACTTCCCAGAGGTCACCCATCATAAGATCGCCTCGCCAAGCACGCTTAATCAAGAGTTCTCATGGGATCTTTTCCGCCGCCTAAGATTTTCCATAAATTGTGCTCATGAATCCATCTCGGCCAGGTAGGCTTCAAAATAGTAATAGAGATCTCCGACAATGCGAATGAGATCAGATGCGACCAATGAACTCCACGATGAGTTATATCCCATCGACTAATTTCGAGTCGATCGTCGAGTTCTCCCGGTCAACGGTAAAATAAAAAAATAAAAGAAAAGGAAATAAAATGCGGCATCAATAGATGGTTCAAAACGACTTCCAAGGTCACCCATCATAAGATGCTCGCCAAGCACGCTTAACTAAAGAGTTCTCATGGGATGGTGGTGCCGCCACGCCTCTAGAGATTTGTCATAAATTATGCTCATGTGGAACCCTTCCGCGTCGCAGGCTTCAAAATAGTCAAATCGAGATAAGAGTCCCCAAATATGCTCGGCCATCATGCCGCTCCCCGAGATCTTTCCTGATTATCATAATGGCAAGGATGATCGTAAGTTATGATGATTTCAGTTTCCACACCAGACGGTGGATCGCCAAGGCCCAGCTTGTGTTTTTCAGTCCGAGGCATCCCATCGACGATGTTTTCGAGTCGCCGAAGTTCTCCGATCAATGGTAAAATAAAAAAAATAAAAGGAAATAAAACAAGCGGCATCAATAGATGGTTCAACACGATGACTTCCCAAGAGGTCACCCATCATTGTACTGCTCTCACCCAAGCACGCTTAACTGAAGAGTTCTTATGGGATCCGGTGTGCTGGTGCGGTCACGCCCGTAGAAGATTTTCCACAAATTCCGCTCATGCGAAACCCGTCTGTGCAACGATAAGACTTTGAAATAACCAAAATAGGAGATACTTATGGCACATCCGCATCGTCCGCATCTTTCGATAGGGTCATAATGGTGAATCGAGATCGCGGTTATGGAAATTTTTGTGCCAAATAAGACTCATGGATCGCAAGGGCCCCATGACTCATTTTTTTCGTTGAGGCATCCCATCGATGATTTTCAAGTCGATCACGAAGTTCTCACCAATGATAAAATAAAATAAAAAAATAAAAGGAAATAAAATGGGCGCATCAATAGATGGTTCAACATGACAACTTTCCAAGAGGTCACCCATCATAAGATCGCTTCTCACCCAAGCACGCTTAATCAAGAGTTCTCATGGATCCGTGTCCGGTGCGGTGGTAGAGATTTACCACAAATTTTGCTCATCCGAAACCTATCCATGCCATGGTAAGGCTTCGAACAAGCCAAAATTAGAGGTACGGGTCCCACCAGATGCACCTATGGCTCATCGGCCATGCCTCATGAGATCTTTCTGAGCTCATAATGTAAATCGGTCACATGGGCAAGTTATGGTGATTTCGATGCCTCACGACACAGATAAGCGCGATCTTGTAGGCCCCACAACTCATGTTTTTCAGTCCAAGGCATCCCATCAATGACATTTTTGGAGTTGATTTTCGAGTTCTTCGGCATCAGTGGTAAAATACAAAAAAATAAAAGGAAATAAAATGGGCGGAATGAACAGATGGTTCAACACGACGACTTCCCAGGAGGTCACCCATACTGCTCTCACCCAAGAACGCTTGACTAAAGAGTTCTCATGAGATCTGGTGTGCTGGTACGGTCGCGCCCGCTACAGATTTATAGCAAATTGTGCTTATGTGGAACCCGTCCATGCCGTGATAAGGCTTCGAAATAGCCAAATGAAGATACGAGTTCCACAAATGCATTCATCTCATGGTCATCGCCCACCTGAGATCTTTCCGGATTGGGGTCATAATGGTTAATCAAACGATCGGGCTCAAAGTTATGGCGATTTTCGTGCGGCTTCCACACGACACGTGCAGATCAGCCTAGGGGGCCCCACGACTCTTGTTTTTCAGTCTGAGGCATCCCATCGATGATGAATTTGGAGTCGATCGTCGAGTTCTCCGACATTAATGTTAAAATAAAATACAAATAAAAGGTAATAAAATGCACGTCATCAATAGATGGTTCAACACGATGATTTCCCAGGAGGTAACCCATCATAAGATCGCTCGCCAAGCACGCATTAATCAAGAGTTCTCATGAGATATGGTGTAGTGCGGGTCGCTCACCGGAGATTTTCCATAAATTGTGCTCATGCGGAACCCGTCCGTGTCGCGGTAAGGATTCAAATTAGATGAAATCGGAGATACGGTTCCTACAAGATGCGTCTGCGGCTCATCTACGCATCGTGCGCCCCACGGAGATCTTTCCAGATTGGGGTCATAATGGTGAATCAAACGATCGTGCACGAAGTTATGACAATTTCCTTGCGACCTCCACACGAGACGCATGAATCAGCCTAGTGGGCCCCGCAGCTCATGTTTTTCAGTCTGAGGCATCCCATAGATGACCTTTTCGGAGTCGATCGTCAAGTTCTCCAGCATCAACATTAAAATAAAATAAAAATAAAATGAAATAAAATGCATGGCATCAACGGATGGTTCAACACGATGACTTCCAAGGTCACCCATCATAAGTATCTCGCCCAAGCACGCTTTAATGAGAGTTCTCATGGATTCGTGTGTGCTACAAGGTCCGCTTGAGAGTTTGTCGCGAAATTATGCTCCGAACCTCGTGCACAAGGCTTCAAAATAGCCAAAATCGAGATATGGTCCCTAGATGCTCATCTCGCTGCACCTCGGAGATCTTTTGATTGGGGTCATAATGGCTAATCGATGATCGTGTGAAGTTATGGCAATTTTATGCGGCCTCCACGAGACGGACCAGCCCACACTCGGTTTTTCACCGAGGCATCCCATCGATGACATTTTGAGTCAATCACCGAAGTTCTCTCGCCAACAAAAATAAAATAAAAAAGAAAAGTAAATAAAATGGCTGGCATCAATAGATGGTTCAACACGATGACTTCCCAGGAGGTCACCCATCATAGTACTGCTCTCGCCAAGCACACTTAACTAAATAGTTCTCATGAGATCTGGTGTGCTGGTGCGGTCGCGTCTGCTAGAGATTTACCGCAAATTGTGCTCATGCGGAACCCATCCGTGCTGCGATAAGGCTTTGAAATAAAATCGCTGATCTATGCGCCTTCACTAAGATCTTTCGACAATAATGGAGAATCGAACAATCGTATGGTTATTAATTTTGTGCTCCTTCATGAGATGCGACGTGGGGCCCCATGGTTTCATTTTTCGGCATCCCCATCGACATGTTTTCGAGTCAATCATCGAAGTTCTCGACGCCAACAATGGTAAAATAAAACAAAAATAAAAGGAAATAAAATGGGCCATCAATGGTTCAACACGATTCCCAAGAGGTCACCCATCATAAGATCGCTTCTCGCCCAAGCACGCTTAATCAAGAGTTCAGATCTGGGGCCGGTGTCGCCGCTAGAGATTTGCCGCAAATTGTGCTCATGCGAACCGCCGGTAAGCTAGCTTCAAAATCGAGATATGGGTCCGCATGCGCCATCATCTACGCTGCCGCGGCGCCCGTGAGATCTTTCGATCATAATGGAAAATCGATGGCACGCATTAAAGGGTGAGATTGCAACAAGACGATATGCGACGCTCATACCATGCCGCGGTTTTTCAGAGGCATCCCATCAATGACATTTTGAGTCGATTTTCACAAAGGTAAAATAAAAATAAATAAAAGGAAATAAAATGGCATCAATTTCAACACGGACTTCCTGTGAGGTCACCCATCATAAGATCGCTTTCGCCAAGCACGCTTAATCAAGAGTTCTCATGATCGTGCCGCACGCACTCCGAGATTTGCAGAAAGCGTAACCCGCGCCGAAAAGCTTCAAATAGTGAAATCGGAGATACGTTCCGCCAGAGCGCCCTGGTTCATCAATCGCGCCCCGCAGAGATCTTTCGATTGGGTCATAATGGTAATCGGACGATCGCGCGTTATTTTCGCGGCCCACACGAGATGACGACCATGCCCCACGCTGTTTTTTCGGCATCCCATCGATGACATTTTGAGTCGATCGAAGTTCTCCTGATCAACATTAAAATAAAAAAAAATAAAAGGAAATAAAATGCACTACATCAACATATGGTTCAACACGATTTTCCGTGAGGTCACCCATCATAAGATCGCTCTCGCCCAAGCACGCTTAATCAAGAGTTCTCAGATCCGGTGTGCCGGCGGCCGCTCGCTAGATATTTGAAATTGTGCGTGGAACCCGCCATGCTACGTAAGGCTTCAAAATAGCTAAAATCGAGATATAGTCCCGCCATGCGCTGCTTCATCTACGCCGTGGCCCCGAGATCTTCCGATTGGGATCATAATGTGACGATCGTATGCAAGTTATGGATTTCATGCCTCTCCACACGAGACGGTGGATCGATAGTGGCCCCACGGCTCATGTTTTCTGAGCATCCCATCGATGATGTTTTCAAAGTCGATCACCGAGTACTCCGATGCCAATGTCAAAATAAAATAAAAATAAAAATAAATAAAATGCAAGACATTAATAGATGGTTCAACACGATGATTTCCCAAGAGTGGCCACCCATCATAATATCGCTTCTCGCCAAGCACGCTTAATCAAGAGTTCTCATGATCGCGTATGCCGCTACTACCAGAGATTTCACAAAAATTGTGCTCATGGAACCCATACCGCATAAGGCTTCGAAATAGTAAAAATTGGAGATACGGTCCGCCAGATGCATCTCATGACATCACGCTCAGCGCATGGAGATCTTTCCGATTTCATCATAAATGATGATCGCATGAAGTTATGGCGATTGCGCCTCCACACGAGATGTGATCAACCCAATGGGCCCACGGCTCATGTTTTTTCAACAGGCATCCCATCGATGACATTTTCGAGTCAATCATCGAAGTTCTCCATCAATGTTAAAATAAAATATAAATAAAAGGAAATAAAATGAACAACATTAATAGATGGTTCAACATGACGATTTTCCAGGAGTGGTCACCCATCATAAGATCGCTTCGCCAAGCACGCTTAACAAGAGTTCTCATGGGATCCGGTGCGCGCGCTAGAGAGCCAAGAAATTATGCTCACCAACCCATCCGTCCGCGAAAGCTTCGAAATGGTGAAAATTGGAGATATGGTTCCCGCCAGATATCACACTCATTCACGCTGCGGCCCTGGAGATCTTCCGATTGGGGTCATAATGGCAATCGGACGATCGCGCAGTGGTTATATTTTCATGCCCCTCCACATGTGATGCATCATCTGGCCCACATCTCATATTTTTTTCAGACATCCCATCGATGACGCTTTTTTTGAGTCGATCATCGAAGTTCTCCGCCACAACGTTAAAATAAAATACAAATAAAAGGAAATAAAATGCGCATCAAGATGGTTCAACACGATGACTTCCCGTGAGATCACCCATCATATTTCGCCCCAAGCACGCTTAATCAAGAGTTCTCATGGATCTAGGTCGGGTGCCGCTATTGAGATTTTCTCGAAATCAGCGCGAACCCGCCGTATACAAGGCTTCGCTAAATCGAGATACATGTCCTCCAGATGCTCATCCATGCGCACGCCCGCAAGATCTTTCGATTGATAATGGTGAATCGGATGATCGCGGCAAGTTATGGTGATTTTCGTGCCCACACGATGTGATACCGAGGCCCCATGGCTCGTGTTTTTCCGAGGCATCCCATCAATGATATTTTTTTGAGTTAATCATCGAAGTTCTCCAAGGCCAACATTAAAATAAAATAAAATAAAAGGAAATAAAATGCAGATCAACAGATGGTTCAACATGATTCCTGAGTGGTCACCCATCATAAGATCGCTTCGCCCAAGCACTTAATCAAAGAGTTCTCATGGATCGGTGTATGTGCACACGCCAGAGCTTTGCAGAATTATGCTCATCTA